>KV459441.1:0-113607 GCA_001662645.1 Pseudogymnoascus sp. 03VT05
GGAGAGAATATCCTTCAGAGTGCTGAGGTTGATGCTCAACTCCGTACGGAGGTAGCAAGTGAGGCTACTCGGCAGGTGGGTTCTACAGGCCGACAGCGACGATGTGGCACATGTGGTAATATGGGGCATAATGCTCGTACGTGCGAGAGGCGCCAGGAATCAATTACGATCGAATAAGGGTTATTATGTAGGGTAGTGGTGTAGTAGTAGTAGGAATAGTCAATCTTTCGTGTTTTCGTGCGCAACTCGCTTGTGTGCGCAACTCGCTTGTGAAATACGTTATTTAATGGGTCTACGTATTATATAGGCCGTCTATCATGCCACGTAGTCCTGTTGGCCCATCGTGAGGCAATCAACCGCCTATGGTGTGGCCATATTTATTATAGGAAATCGCTAGCACTGCCTTTTGTAGTCTATCCATTGTGGTGCCCTCATCAAAGTCGTCCAGTTCGAGATCCATATAACCAGATGGAGCGACTTGCCGTGGTACTACTGCGAGGGATCGTCCTAACAAACGTTAGAAATCATCGTTACGAAAAAGAAAAAAAAAATACCATTTATCGACGGGTCTGTCGCGACGCGCAGAACCGCACTAACTGCGTCTTGAGCGTAGGCGAGGTCCAAATCCATACTTTGAAACTCCTTTTCCACGGATTCCAGGAAGTCCTGCCGCATAATAGGTGTGGCGATAATCCTGAAGGCATTAGCCAAAACCACACTGAAAGTTCGAAGTGTAGTGTTTCACCAAGGAGCAATGGTGTTCACTCTGAAGACACCTTTGCGGCGCAAGCAACACATCAATCCCCTAACACCAAACTTGGATGTAGAATAAATGGAAGAGGATTGTGAATCAATATAACCGTTTATACTGCTCATGAAGATGAGACAGCCTTTACGAGGGTCATCATGGTGGCGACGAAAATACCACCCTGACAGATTCGTCGTGTACAACGTGCCGATTACATTGACGTCAATAATTTTTGTCGATGGTTCTTGAGGTGCATCACAGCTGAGACCTGTACAAATCAGCCTCTAGTGATAAATTTAGCTTCCCAGAGCTTAATCTTTAAAAACGAACCTGCAAGAACATCGGGGCCAGCAATGCCTGCATTAGCGATCACGATATCGATCTTTTGATTAGGAGATAGTTTAACAGCGGTCTCAAACGCGTTTACTTGATCTCCCCAAGCAGTCACGTCGCACCGGACGAAGGCAGCTCTGCAGGATTATTACCACGTATATTTCCAGGTCTCAGGATTTAACATACTGGGACTTCTTAAATGCAACAGTTGGTGGTTGGAGGTCAGCGATTACGACAAACGCCCTGAGAGAAGTCAATACATGACTCCCGGCGATATCGGAGTCCAGCTCACCCAGCTTCCACAAAAGCTTTTGCGTAACATAAGCCTAATCCACTGCTTCCTAAAACCTTGTTAAGAGAGAACGCCATGGCTAGACATGAAACACACCTCCTGTAATAATAACGGTCTTACCAGAAACTGCACTTGTGTCGATTTCGGATGGGCAATCGACTGGACCCCGATTTTCATAAAAGGCGACAACCATTGTAATCGTTGGTTCTCTCAATGTAATTCCAAATTAAATGTTAACACGGCCGAAATCTGATATTAGAGGAAAGAAAGCTGTTTAGAGTGTGGAGGTACCTCTTCATCTTATAACTACACATTTGACAAGGCTGACCAATCGAATTTCTGGAGATCGGCTACAGCGTGCCGGGTATTCCCGCGTTAGTGATTTCCATATAGCCGGACCTTGTGCCGGGGGTTGCGCGTTTCCAGCTTCCGGGATCGCGGGGTAGCATGGTAGCGGGTAGCGGGGTTGCGGGGTAGCGGGGTAGCGGGTTTTGTCGTTATGGGGCTGTGGAGTAGTGGAGTTGCGGGATTGTGGGGTAGTGTGGTAGAAGAGCATCATTGCCGGGCAGAATGCCTTACCGAACTTGTATCAAGAGGAACTTCGAGTTGTTCCTAAACACAACGTACTGTCGCTCTCATAGAAATTTCTGCCAAGAAGAGACTATACACCTTGAACTCAACAGGCTGAACAGATCACCAGTTTGGGGAGATTTTCCTCTTGCTACACCCAGTACAACAAAGCCCATAATGTTGTGGCAACGAACCGGCAGCTCGTATTGCACTTTCTTGAGCCTGGTCCGGTTATGAACAATGCCGAAACTCGGCACTCTTACACAAAGTAGCCTTAGAGGCCCACAACTCCTTAGCCTATGCGTTTTTCATCGTTTTACTCTCTCTTGGTGGTCGAGACCATTTCCCCGGATCGTTGCGCTACTCTTAGCCAGCTGTTAATGGAGCCAGAGACGTATAAGTAATGCTCTTAACCTTTGGGTTTTTCTTATACTCCGTCAGATCTTAAAGCTAGTCCATACCTTAACTGGGTTCATTTTACACCAAGTTACAACAACAAATCCAATACATGTCTCAAAAAACCCGTGGCGCTAACGCGTTCAACTACTTTGTAGTCTTCGCCGCAGCCTTAGGTTCTTTCACCTTTGGCTTTACCAATGCCATCGTTGGCACTGTCCTTGGTCTGTCAACCTGGCTTGGCATCTCACAGGCGTTACACGCAAGAAACTGACTATGGCAGGGATACCGTCTTTTCTAAGCTATTTCGGTCTCTCTTTGGAATCGAGTAATACAGATGACCAGAGATTTATTGGAGGTAAGAGACAACCTCCGATGCCTTCAACTCAAACTCCCACTAATACCAAACAGCCCAAAATGGGCTCTTCTTTGGGGGGGGACTCATTGGGTGCTTCATGTTTTCGACGCTGGTCAATAACTGGGGCCGAGTTCGCGGCTTCCAGGTTATGTGTTCCATCTCCATCGTTGCAGGTATCCTCCAAGGTGGTGCCGTCCATATTGCAATGTTACTAGTTGGCCGCTTCTTCAGTGGATTTGCGTAAGTGGAAACCTCTGCTTCATGTCTAGTTTCTCGGAAGATAACAGCTACGTCGCAGGTCCGGGATGCTGAACTCTGCAGTCCCACTTTACCAGTCCGAGCTCTCTCCACCAGGAAGACGTGGTCGCATGGTTGGCTCTCACGGGGCTCTTTTAGCTACTGGTTTCGTACGGTCGCCCCTCAATCTATTAAATCTTCTGATAATAACCCTTCATATTGCAGGCTGGCGCAGGCTGGGCCGCCTATGGTTGCTATTTCGCCAAGGACGGGCAGACACGGTGGCGGCTGTTGCTGTCTCTTCAAGGTGGGGCAAAAGCCCAATGTCCTAAGCCGAAGTTTTGCTAACCTCTTGCAACAGTTATCAGCCCTGCCCTTCTCTTGATCCTCTCGTTCTGGATGCCAGAATCGCCAAGATGGCTCATCATGAAGCAGAAGACGGAGGCCGGTCTTGAAACACTAAAGAACCTTCATCGCATGCCGGAAGATCCAAACGACACTCTAGCCCATGAAGAGTATTATCAAATATGTCGACAGATCGAACTCGAAAAAGAGAAACCAACTAGTTTCTGGAAATTAATCAAATTCCCATCGTATCGTCGCCGTTTTCTCTTAGGCTTTTTCATCCAGTAAGGCTGTCACCTATAACAAAATATTTCGGCAGGCATCTCTGATGGTATTTTAGGATCATCTGTGAAAGCACTGGAATTGCCGTTATCAACAATTATTCCATCCTCCTATATAAAAGTCTTGGGTTGTCTGGATCGGAACCTCTTCTGGTCTACGGCGGTTACGCCACTTGGGCGAGTATCACGAATTATTCATGCAGTTTGATCCTTGACAGGGTTGGTCGCGTCCGCCTGTTCAAAATTGGTGCCGTAAGTTAACCTGACTCTTTCCTTTGTGAGGCAAATAATACCAAAGAACACCCATAAACTAAGTTGCCTGGCTTTAGGTCTCTACATTAACCTGTCTGATTATTTTTACTGCCCTCTTCGCCACCTTTGGTGGTACTGACAATAAAGCGGGTAACGGTGCTGCCACGGCCTTCCTGTTTTTGTACCTGGCCTGCTTCGCGATTTGCATGGACACCAACTCATTCGTGTATTGTGTTGAGATATTCCCAACCAATGCACGAGCTGTCGGGTTTTCTACAGCTGTCTGTGGCTGGCTTGGCACTAACTTGGTGTATACTCAAGTTGCTGCTACTGCGTTCAACACCATCGGGTGGAAGTTCTTGCTTGTTTTTATATGTATCAGTGCGACCACGTTGCCATTCTGGTGGTACTGTCTACCTGAGACAAAAAATCTCTCGTTAGAAGAGATTTCGGCATTGTTCGGGGACGGCGTCGCCATCGACTTTACGCACATGGGTGCCGAGGAAAGAGCAAGATGGGACGCTGAACTCGTGAAGGCAGATGAGGAAGGAATCAATAAACTCAAAGAGTTTCCTCATCACTTGGAGGTGGTGGAGTCAAGAGAGAAGAAATCAGTTTGAACGGGACAAATTGTACTATATGCAAGCGCAATCAAGTGTATCAACCTGACCTTCCAATTATTACTAGCTGCATTGCTTTCCTCTGATATTTATAACAAAAAAACAGAGGTGAAATTTGGCCTGTTTATAGTGCCTTTTTACCATCATGATGTACTAAGTCTCCCTGCGATTTACCATTAAGCAAATATCACTTCTCGCTCTTTCTTAAGAGGTATGTATATCTACGAGTAACTGACAGACGAACTGATTGACTCGTTTTACGATTTTACCGCATCAAAGGATTTCGGGTTTTGGATACAGTGCGGCGCGTGACACAGTGTGTATCTTGATAGTTTACAAGATCCTCTCACACCGACCACAACGCTTTCACCGACTCTATAAACGACACTCAAGCTTCGCATCTCATCCTTTCATAGGAAACATTACAGCGATGTAGAAAAGGCTTTTATTTAGCCTTCACGTCATCAGCTCTTTTCGCGCCTCTTATTTATCTTCCCACAACACTAACATTGAACAACCTCTTCTCAACAGCAATATACCCCACATCGCACCCTATCTCACGAATCACGGAATCAGTCATCCTCCAACAACTCCGTAGCGGCCGGCCTATTGTGAATATCTCCCGCCATTTCAAAAATCGAGATACGCTTAGGCATTTCTCGGTATAGGCGGAGACGAGGCTTACATATATTCGTTTTTTTTCCTCTCTCGTAATGGGATCACTGTCTGCCATGGGTGCCATGGGCGCCTAACCCCTCGCTTTCATAGTTGATGACGAGATTATGACGATGATTACTACCGAATAGCTTGGAGCCAAACAGAACCCTAAGTCAACATTCTAGGTTTCAGGTGGGCTATTTCGCTGGCTTTATCGAGGGGATTTGTAGAAAGTAGAGAGGGGATGGGATGTTTTGCGGGGAGTAGTGGGGAGTGGTGACGTTTTGCGCTTGCAGATATTTAGGGATATTATTTTCCGGGCGCGTTAGGGGGCTGGTGTAGGAGTATATAAGGTAGGGAGGGGGAAATAAGTATACCATGCAGAGTCTCGAAGAATACCTTACACAGAGATAATATCACTGCATTTTTTCTTAGAGTTCACTACCTCAAAGGGTTCGGGGAATCCTAATCATTTCGATGACATGTACCCCTAAATTCTATAACAACTAGAAGCTAGCATTACCGCTGTTGATAAAGGGGGTCGTTTTAACTGAGCTAAATATCTAATAGCCATGAACTACTCACAACCTAATTTTTTGAAGAAGACATGCTTATAACACAATCTAGTTAGTTTGTAAGGAGGTCTATACTACTATAGAAGGAGAAGCATTAACTTGCACCTTCCCCCTCCCCCGTCAGCCAATCACACAACCACAAAAGCCCAACCATCCCACCAACTCCCACATACGACCATAGACTCAAGAGAATTGGGCATCCCGTCCGCTCTGCCATACACAAGCTTGAGATCGGTGAATTAGTAGTTGGGTGGGTGACCACCAGCGAATACCCACTGTTGTATGTTTTTTTTGTCGTTTTTTTTGTCGCCCACCTAAGGTGGGTGGATAAGGGGGGAAGGGGAGGGGTAAGGTGGATGTAGTGATGCCTGGCACATGTAAGTGAGTCGACTACGTGTGCCAGATTTCAGTGAAGATATTGCGCTTTTGCTGATCGATACTGTAGCCCGATAGTTTGGTCGGAGTCTATATAAGTTTACAAACACACGAATACAATCTTGAGAAACAGCATCACAAGCCCCGGTCATGTCCAGCCAACCTCATATGGTGTCTCGAGGCTGCAGGGGCATAGGTAAAGGAGGAACTCCGTGAGTACGACGATGGTTTAGAGTTATGGGTGGTAAGGGTCTTACTGTTGTTATTCTCTGTTGTCGTTACGTTCTCGCTGTCATTTTTTACTTTGCTGTCGCTATACCAGTTGACCAATTTACGAAAAAGGGCTGTGGAGAGGGAGTAAAATGAAGTTTGCTTGTTGCGTTAGGGACAGAACTGTTTGAGTTAGACAGTAGGAACAGAACCTAGACATATTGTCTTCGGATCTGCTCGGTAATGACAGAAGGAGAGTACAAATAGGGGGATGCGAGGTAGGTTTATAAGTGTGTGCCTGTGCATACAGTTGAGAACAAACCGGAGCCGTTTCAAAATCGAGATGGACCTCAAGCTCTCTGTTTACAGATCATCACGGCATTTGCTATCTGAAATGTCGCCGAACTCGTGGATGGTATATGAAGAGCTATGATCACAATTTAACTCACAGAGGACGGAGGACAGCAAGGCCGAGAAGGCGCGCTTCCATGGATACATTCCTCCTTCCACACCAAAGGTGCCATGAGTATCCACAGGGACTGGTTGTGGTAAGCTGAGGGAGGGTTGATAGCAGCAAAAGGTAACGATGACAAGGAGTTAACGACAGCAACTGTCAACCCCGATATTTTGACCTGGCCAGCAGTTATGCGGCTTTCATGATAACTTCGAGGAATGGCGCTTAATTTCCCCACCCATTGGCGGGCGCAGCCACTCTAAGAGAGACGCCAGGCATTGTTAGCGCAGCGTCATTATTTCACAACTATTAGTACGGTGGTAGCATTTTATATATGTGAGGCGTCTCCGAGTGTATCGGCAGGCAGCTTCAGCTCACCTGCAGGATCCCACGTGAAAGTACCAAGTTAGTAGGAGCAATGGCATCTGATCTGACTGATAAAATATAATAATTCATGTCATTGCAGCACTCCGTGCCAAGTAAATCTACGCATAATTTTAGAAACCTATAAACATATATCGCAACCACATCAGCTGCACCAAATTAATACATAATATCCCCCCATCCACATCCCCCTACAATATCGGCCCCCTAACAACCGGCCTCTCCTCATCTCCCCCCAACCCCTTATCAACCCTAAACCCAATCCCCGGCACCCTCCACCTCAACGCCAAACTACTACAAACCACACTCACCGAGCTCGCCGCCATCGCCAAACTCGCCCACACCGGATCCAACCTTACATGCGTTCCCCCCGGCGCGAGCGCATAAAACGCCCCCGCCGCCACCGGCAGCGCAATCATATTGTACACGAGCGCCCAGGCGAAGTTGAACTTGATGCGGCGAAACACGACGCGGCTGAGATGGAGCAGTGTGGCGAGGGATTTCAGCTCCGATGAGACGAGCACAAATTCCGCGGCCGAGATGGCGATATCACTACCGGCGCCCATGGCGATGCCGACGTCTGCGGCGGCGAGGGCGGGCGCGTCGTTGATTCCGTCGCCGACCATGCCGACGAGGGCGCGGCGGGAGGAGCGGCCCGAAATTGGCATGCTGCGCTGGAGATCACGGATGCGATCTGCTTTCTCGGCGGGGAGGACGCCAGCGATGATGTTTTGGGGGAGGATACCGAGTTTAAGACCGATGGCGTGGGCGGTGATGGGGTTATCACCCGTGAGGAGCCAGGTAGATGTCCCCGCCTCGTGAAGGGCGCGGATGATACCCGGGGCGGAAGGACGGATTGGGTCCGAGACGGCGAACATAGCGGAGAGGTGGCGGAAGTGGTCGGAGGTGGGGGCTGGGCTGGGGCTTGAGGGCGGATGTGGTCGTGAAATTCCGACTAGGACGACGCTGTCGCCTTCGCGCTTCCAGGTCGAGAGAATGGTGGATGCGGAGCTGGGGACGGGGATGGAGTATTCGCTCATGAGTGCTTCGTTGCCGATTAGAATCTCGGTGAAGACTTCGTCGAGGAAGGCAAGGGCGCGCATGCCGCGGCCGGGGAGCTCGTGGACCTCGAGGAGGCGGGGCTTCCCGTGGACATCTTCAATTTCGGCGGTGGGCTGTGCGGCGCAGAAGGACACGAGCGCCTTTGCGAGTGTATGCGTGCTGTTGTCTTCGGCGCTCGATATCAGGGAAAGGAGAGTGCGCTCGGCGAGGACGGGGTGAGCGGTATCTGAGGGACCGATTGGGAGGTACTCAGTCACGGCTGGCTCGCCTCCCATGGTAAGCGTGCCAGTCTTGTCGAAGACGATGGTGTCAAGGCGGCTGGCTTTCTCAAACGCCGAACCACCGCCCTTAACTAGGATACCGTGCTGCGCGGCGAGGCCGCCGCCAACAAAAAGCGCCGTTGGGGCAGCAAGGGCAAGCCCGCAGGGACAGGCTACGACAAAGACGGCGATTGCGAACTGTAGGGACCAAGTTACCCAACCGCCCTGAGAATGATGGCCGTTGAGATAGTCTTCGGGAAGGGCGCCACTTAGGCCGAGAGAAATCCAGATGACCCAGGTTATTATGGCGAGCGCAGTGATGGCTGGGACGAAGTACGAGGTTAGTGAATCAGCTAAACGCTCAATCGGGGCTCGTTTCGTTTGGCCTTCGCGGACAGCTTGGACAATTTGATCGAGCATAGCAGAACCGGAGGCACTGCTGATTGACACGGTGACTGGAGACCCTCTGTTGATGGTCCCCGCGAAGACCGACGAGCCGATGTGTTTCTTAACCAATTTGCTTTCACCTGTAAGACTGGACTCGTCGAAGTTCGTCTCGCCACCTGTGATCTCGCCATCAGCAGGGGGCGAGGCGCCGTGCAATACGCGTACAGTGTCGCCAAGTTCGAGGAGGTCAACAGGCACATGGGACAATTGACCAGTCAGCCAGTTAACCAGGACTGCAGTCGTTGGGCGAAGATTTCCTAGAAGCGTGACGGCGTCTCCGGTGCGGGACTTACTGTAGGCTTCGATGTATCTCCCGATGAGGAGGAACATTGTGAGGAAGACGACAGAGTCGAAGTAGAAGCTAGTCTCGTCAACTTCGAACGAGGGGTTCGCACCCGCAGAAATAAGTTGTGCGACAGAGGACCAATATGCTATGGAGGTTCCAAGAGACATAAGCATGTTCATGCTGCCGAACCGGTAGAAGCGCTGTAGGATCGGCGTCTTGTTGCCACGGCGCCACAGGAAGTGGACCTCTTTGATCGCACGTCTGTGGAAAACGTCTGCGGCGAGGAAATATACGGGCGTAGAGAGGAGGAAGAGGATCCATTGCGACCGGCTGACCTGTGCTTTCCAGGGTGTCATAAGCCACTGCTTGCTCTGATTGGAGGAAGGGACAAGGCTCATGAAGACAATGCCAATTACGAAGGTTGGGATTGCTATGATGATTGTGAGGGCGACGCGGATGAGTAGGCGCCGTTGCTGTTGGGCATGAAGTGCATGAGAGCGCTCTTCGAGGGTTGGCGGATGGTATATCGATACCTCGAACTTAGGGTCTAATCCTGATATCGTCGCAATAATATCTCTGATAGTGAAATTCGGTAGTTGAGGCACGTAGCTGAGCCTTAGGATCGGATCTTTGATACTCAACGGTTTCTCAATGCGGATCGCATCTCCGAAGACTTCGAGGGACCGGAGGACCTTCTCAGGACAGTGGTTGCAGAACATTTGGGAGACGTTGATTTCAACAGTTCTTCGCTGCGTGGCCTGTGTTGATTGCCCCAAATCTATAACCTTGTCAAGCGTTGCTTCGTAGCCAAGATCCTCAATCATCCCCATGATCTCGTCGAGGTGAGCCCTTCCCTTAAAATCCACACTGGCGCTATTCGCGATCAGATTCACTGTGACCTCCTTGGCCCAGTCCTTTTTCTGTAGAGCATTCGTAATTGCTGCAGCACAGGATCCACAGGTCATTCCGCCAACCGCTATGCTTGCTCGCCACATGTCTTTCTCCTTCCCGGAATTCGTATCGGCGACAGAGTTCAGGAGTGCTTCGTATCCGAGGTCCTCAATAGTGGATATCAAATCGTCGACGTGATCTTTGCCAACAATATCCGCGGTCGCACTGTTGGAGATGAGGTTGACATTGACATTCTTCACCCAGCTCTTCTTTTCGAGCTCCGTCGTGATCGCATTCGAGCAGGATGCGCAAGTCATCCCCCCAATAGCGACGCTCGCACGCCAAATATCCTCTTCTCCTCCTCCTCCTCCATCGATAACCACAAATGGGCCCTGCGACGACGGCGACGAAAGCGGGGGCTGCGAATCCATGGCGTTGACATGAGTATCCGGTTGCAGAAGAGGCTGGTGCGACGGTGTGTTTGTTAATTTTCCGTTCGGCTTCGTAGTCTGATATCCTTCTGTCCTACATAACTCGCAGTCCTGAATGTGTCTTGTCCTGAGCCTCTCCGAATCCTCACTTCTGCCTGAATGTCTCGGTCCGCCGAACCATTCGCTACGTTCGAGAATTGAATCAAGAGTCCCGTGGACATCTCCAAATGCCGATCCATCTGAAGTAGACACATCTCGTGCGATGCCGTTTTCCGTCACACTGCATATGCCGAACCCTGCTTCGGTGAGTGCATGCTTTATGCTGGATACCTCCAGGTCCGTGGGATGCGTGACGGTCACCCACGAGGTGACGATCGACGGTGATACATTAAGAGGCCGCGGAAACAGCGCATACAGCGCATTCTCAATATTAGCCACACATGAAGGGCAGTGGAGGTTTGCGAGGAGAAACGATGTCTCCATGGTCTGCGATGGTGGGGTCGAAGGGTCCATTTCGCCGAGAAGGGTATTATGAAGCCTATGATAAGTGACTCTCGACAAACAACCGGGAAAATGGAGAAGTATGAAATGGAGTCACAAGAAGAGAGCTTCTTATGGTGATATATATGTAAGTAACTACCTTTTGCGATGTTTGTGCCTTCGCATTTCTTTGTGGCACTACTATGTCATTCGTGGTGGCCAAAACCCGCACAAAACGCGCACCGCACAAAAGACGCAGCCATCTTGCTTAATAATCAACCGCGATAAAGTAAGTCAAGCAAGGGACTTGGTGTTACTTGGCTATGAGTCGACAACCGCACTTGGGTGTCCGAAAGCATTTTTTGACATAACAGGTTCGATCACCTTCTAGTCGATACTAGCTGATAGCCAGTATTAGCTGATAGCCAGTATCGACTAGACGGTGATCGAACCGCAATATTGCCGCGTTGGACATGATATCATGATCTTTATACTCTCCCTACACCAACGATGGGCGGGCTCTTAACCGAGAGCGGCAAGGGCAAGTAAAGGGGAACGAATGAGACGAGAGAGTCGCCTCCACTGTCGTGGACTCGTCAGCCTCTCCATGTCCACGAGGCTGAAGCTCGTGGGCCTCATCCTGTGATACTTAGCTAGAATGTGAGTTGGAAGCACAGCCTGATCTAATTCCCGTGATTATTTCCCATCCTGTTGTGTATTTGGGATGCAGCATGTCAAAGTCCCATATCAATCCACAGCGTTACTGCCGTGGAACATCACCACCTTCAAGAAACGACAGACAGGTTTAACCAGATGTCAAGATTATCTACGACAACTATGTACCAAGCATGATGCACCTACACTAACTCCAATATTCAAATTCCAAATGCCGCTCTCAACCCTAAAATTGCTTCAAGTATTCCCTAAGACTCCTCCTCGCTATCCTCATCCTCCGGCATGAACGCCCTATGCCTCCGACTCGTCAAGTCCTCCTCCAGCCCCCCATCCCCCTCCGAATCCTTCCACCCATCCCCTCCCACCAAGCTCAACATGACCGGCAAAAACACCAGCGCATGGCTCGCCGCGAACACCACCAGGGCCAGCCAGATGCGGAAATAGTAGAGCTCGAAGATCTTGCTCTTCGTGAACGCCAGTACGCAGACCCCAAGCAACTTCGTGATCGTGATCCCGCTGAACACCGAGCCGCCGACATTCACCAGAGAGACCCAGGCGCGGGCGTCGCAGCCGCGGAAGGATGCAGGTGCGCGGGCGAGAAGGGAGACGGAGGGGTAGGTGTAGGCGCGCGCAATGTGGGCGCAGAACTCGACGCCGATGCCGATGCAGATGATTAAGTTGACGAGCGAGACGGCGTTGAGGGAGACGTTGAAGACAGCCATGGTGCCGATGATGTCGGTGACGATCATTGCCACAGTGCCTGTGACTACCATTGCCGTTTGTAAGCTTCCCAGCAGTAGTGTGGTGATTAGAAGAATGATTGCGAGTGCTGACAAGAGGAGTTGTGTAGTCAGTGACACGATCGATGCGTACTGATCGAAGTAGATGTAGAACACTGAGTATGGGAACACATCCTCCCCTATGCGTTTCGATACGGCATTTGCAATACGTCTTGCAAAGGCATAGGCAGCAATGAAATCTTCCTGGCTCCTCAATGGCGTGTGGCTAGTTCTAAAGTGGCTCGCTGGGATCGTAGTCTCCGCCTGGTCAATAACAAGAGCATTGCCATAAGCTGCCTTTCCACCCAGCGGACAATCGTCGTTCACCGGCTCCCTGATCCACCGTTGTAGGTAGTCGACAAATTCAGTACCCTCTGGCATACCGCTAAGAGTAATGTTCCATGGGGGATCACGCCCTTGGAAGCATGGGACTCCATTTTCCATGCAGCATTCTTCTTCTGGGTTCAGCCAGCGGAAGTAGTCATCAATCCAGCTTGCCGCCGGCGCCGCGATGTACGATATTTCAGGTCGCTTGCGCTCCTGCTCCAAGACGTTGGTGAGAGATAGCGACTCGCAGGTTGTGAAGCGAGAGCATATCTGCTGCTGGTGGGCACGCTGTGTCGCATTTAGTCCACGAGTGACGAAATACACAGGTGGCCCAGCGTCGAAATAAGCGTACAAATCATTAAAGTATGGGATCAAATAGGAGTCATCCGGAATTGCGACCCGCTGGTCAAGACCCAGCTTGACTTCTGGAAACAATGAGACACCTGTAGCGAAGAGGCCAAAGAAGAGAACAACGACGAAGACTTTCATCTTTCGGCCAAGGAGGACAGGCGTGTATGTCTTGCGGATGTATTTCTCCAAGGTGCCCTCGTCTGGACCTTCATAGTAACGAGAATTGACGTTGAGGTCACCACCGAGGTGTACACCGGCGCTCTTGACTTTAACGCATGGGAAGCAGTCGGCTCTGTTGTCCTCGACTCGACGCTGATTCAACGCCAAGACGGAGATAAACATCGTTACCTGCAGAATTGCATTGATGAAAACGGCCCCTGCTGCATAGATGGCAAAGTTCCGAACGGCAGGCATGCCTACAAAAGCGCCAAGTGCGAAAGCTATTGTCTCAGTTGAGGCTGACAATAGAATGGATGGTCCCATGCGCCCAAGAGCTTTTCCGATGCGTACTTCGACAATCTCATCTGGATGACTGAGGTTGACGCGTTCAAACTCATGGACTATGAGGAAAATGTTATCCACGCCAACAGCAAGAACAATAAAAGGAATGACCTCGGCGATGATTAGGGTCACTTTTACCCCGAGAGCACTAAACAATCCAACAGAGGCAGAAATCGACATCAAAACGATGATGATACCAACGACGCCGAGCGTAAATTTAGATTGTACAAATGCTATTGAAGGGTTCTGTAATAGTGCCCTCAACGAGAGAGAAGTGGATCCTAATGCCAACGACGCGTAGAAGAACATGATAAAGTAGCTGATAACCACAATCTTGGCATCGGTGTTGGTAGACTTGTTAAGTTCGGCCTCGAGACTTATTTCCGTGGAGAATGACAACCTAAGGCCGCGTTCCTGTGCTTCTCCTTGAAGGCTGAGCAGTAAAGAGCGGAGGGATGTCTCCCAGTCCATTGCTCGCTCTGTTTCGGGAGAGCCCTCAGCATAGTTGTTGACAACCCAAGTTGCGATCAAAGCAGTAGAATCGACGACGTCTCCGGACTCCTCCCATCCGCCAAGTATCGTATTCGGAGGCAATGGCTGTCCTGATTCTGGTCGGCACAAAACAGGAGACTTTGCGCAGCCCTTTAGGTCTGACTTCCATGACTTTGGATTGACCGTGCTGAAATCGTTTCCAAAATAGCCAGTCACAGACTGAATAACACATGCATCCCCCATTGGCTTGAAACAAACATCGTTCAGCTTAGCACCGTAGTGTGGACCGGTAATCTTGCTGACTCTGTCTTCCACGTCGAACCACCACTTCAGAGTCTCGTAGCTCAGAACAGATCCTGGACCACCAGGATGGGTATCATTGACAAGAAAAACTTGTTCTGCGCGGTAGAATGGGCCAAAGCTTTCATCGAAAAAAGCCTTTTCCTTAGCAGCGTCAGACGCAGGGCTCACCCAGAGTCTGGCTGGATTCTTCTCAATATCAAAATTTATCCATCCCAAACTGAAGAGTGCAACAATAAGGACGCTGAGGCCGATGCTTATCCCAGGAAATGATGCTGCTGCGTATCCAAGCTTTGAAAATGCACGATCGATAATTGTGTTGACTCTGTAGTTTTGCTGTGGGCGATCATAAAGAGCAGCATTGTCCAATAAATCGCCTTCTTCATCTTCGTCGTCGCTAGCAGCTATGTCTTGCAATAGCTGTAATCTCTGATTCCTTCTTCTCGAATGCTTCGCCCAAGCGACATGCCCGAAAATTGCGGTGGCGAGAAGTACAAGAAATATACCATATGTAAGAATGGCGCCAAAGCTCAGGCAGGGTAGCGGTCCAACATGGCATGCCTTGTTCTCCTTGACCTCCTCCAGTTTTGGACAAACTGCCGGACAGTCCACACAAGCGCATCGAAATGCTTCGTCTTCGTCGTTGCACTTCTTCGGAACCATATCTGTCGGTTTCATGTTCGGTTCTGTGTAGTCTGTCGGTAACGGGAAGTTGATTTGAAACGGGCTTCCAACAAGGAGCTTCTTATCACCCAAAAACTTCAACAGCCCTGGATAATCCTTAGCCCCTCCACCTATGAAGTCCATGGCATTCTGGTTTGCAGCTCCGAATTTGACGTCCTTGCAGCTATCGTAGAACCCCGAACCGTACTCGACGCTCACAAGCTGATCCAGCTCCGTCACAATAGACTTGTCTCCCTTCTTCTCAGTCTCCGTCACGTTGATAAACAAGCTCTGGTCTGGACTGCACGTAAACGTGCAGAACAGGTTGAAGAAGTTATCCTTGCATGCGGGGCACGCTGATATTATGGGTTGCGCCCTCTTGAGATTGCTCTCTAGGTCGTCCAGTTGCTTCCCTTCGCAACAAACTGGGCCCTCGCTCCATTTGCTTCCACAGAGCTCGACTAGATGTTTTCGTGTCTCGGGCGAGGGTTCTTCTGCTAGCCCGTTGTCTGGACATGGCAGCTCCGGTCCGAAAAATGACTTCTTCCCACAGGTTCCACGGATCGCGCAGCGTCCGGCTTCGTGTATGGCAGTGTATGGGTCGGCAACAGTGCCACTTGAAAGAGCTATCAAGCCAGCGATGACCTCCCATGCTCGACGCATAGTCGCTTTGGGGGTCCAAGGGGCCCTCGGTGTTTCAGTCGATCAGTGAAGGCAACGGTGGGAAAATCGTAGGTTATGTGACAAGATAAATGGTCGACAAGCTCTTTACTCAACGAGTATTATTCTATGCGAGAACTCAGTCTAACCACTGCGTTGAGTTCATCTCGTTTGGTGTCGACCTGGTCGTGTTTGGAACTGGGATGAGTCGCACAGTACCTTGACGGTTGCACTGACGTCAGGCATTCATGTCACGTGCTCAACGTTTTTGGAATTTTATCACGTGATTGGCCCTGCCCAACTGGATGAAGAGTGGTTATAAATGTCACGAGCATCATCACGTGCGCTCTACGATCACGTGCGCTGCGGTGCCAAGGCGGCACTACCCCGCACGAAACAGTATATAGTAGGAACGCGGACCTCCGGAGGAGGGTCAGCGTTGAGACTTCGTAATGAATACAGAGTCTACTACGTAATTGCACATAACGTGACTTCCCAATGCCCTGTTCAGCCTGACTCTCTTACAATAAACGTCATGTTGAACACACTATTGGTAATATATATCTCGTCATGAAGACTCTTGATATATTGGGGCAATTATACTAAAACTTAGTTATAGGCTTACGCTTTAATTGAGAGGGTTTTATTTTAAATACATCTTTTGGTTTATTTTAATTGCGACATTTTTACTTTTTAAAGTCTACCAGAATCACAGGACGAGAATATATCCAAAATGACAACCCGAGCCATGAAAAATGTTGAAAAGGCATTCACAAGCCACGGGAAATCACTCGATGAAAATGGCAAGGAAATTAAATCGCCAGACACAAAAAATGTTGATAGAGGTTTCGAAAAAGCAGGGTCACCGGATTCCGTGAATAAAGAAAATGGTCATGAGGGGGTGGTGCATCCAGGAAGGCCACAACAGGAGGAGAGATTTGGGGATCAGTTAAGGAAGGTGAGCTTGTCGGATCTGTCTAATCAATTGCTTGCTACATTGTCTTCAATGATATTTAGAGACCTCGGGGACTAACTGCACTTTACATAGCCCAGTTTGGTAGGGAGCCTATTTTACTCCAATTTCTCCAAAGTCGATCATGGCCCACAAAAACATCATGAAAAGAAGAGATAGATTCCGGGAATTGTGTGGAGAGTATTTACAAGATTATGTCATCAAATTCGGGTTTCACAAGAGACATTTGAATGCGTGAAGTTAATTTGAATAAAATCAATTGCATCTATCAGACTGAAACGCTTTGTGATGCCAACAGCCTCATTAAAACCCTTCATGGGGAAAGAGTGCTGTGGTTTGCCAATCACTGTGACTGCTATAAAATGTAGACAGTCCCGCGAATATCATTGCTTGCTCAGGCCATCTCCGAGAACCGATTTGATGCCTACAAACCGTTAAATCGCATCTTTATAATAGTAGGAACTTGAAAACTTACTTTGGATCTGTGATCCCACGCCGGCCATATTTTATGGCATACTTTTGATGCTGAGCACTGTTTTTGGTTAGCTACGCTTCAAGACCCGACAGGGACGAGCATACTCGGAGAGTTGCTCTCGGCCACCACCAACGACGGCTCCTTGACTTGGTGATTCCAAGATTGATACCGGGCACTGCCTTCGGTTAGCAACGGGTTGAGATCTGACAGGAACGAAGCATACTGTGAGAGTCTCTCTTGGCCACCGCCAACCTTGGCCCTCCTGACATCCTGTCCTTCCACACTCAGTGTGCCAAGCTAATGACTTGTCAGTTTCTGGACCGAAGCCTGCCGCCACAATAGCCTGTCACTCACCACTCTTGGCACAAGTTGAGCCGTTGGCTCTACTCATCATAGAGTCTGTTGAGACGAAAGATGCTTTTGATCTTCTTGATCAATCTTCTGCGCATTTTTGGGCCCTCCACTGCCTCTTCCTCGGCTTTGCGAGCCATCCTTTCCATCACAATATCTACTTCTTTGTCAAACTCGCATGGAGTCAGGATGTCACGAAGATAGTAGAGTTTGTCCTCTATTATGCCGCTGTTAGCTTTCCATTCTTATAACTCCATGACCACCCATTCGTTGAAAACCGTGCGCATCACGTGACACTTGTCAGGTGCTGTCGTCCCCTATTACGCCACTTGGTCGTGCCTTCCAAGCTAGGATTCCAAACTAGAATCCCAAGCTAGAACAAGCTAGAATTCCAAGCTAGAGGTCCAAGCCTGTGACTCTTAAAGAGTGTCAAGCCCGAGTCCCGAGCCGGAACTCCAAACTGGAATTCCAAGCTGGAATAGAAGAGAACAGAGAAACCGAAGCATAATGAACAGTCTCTGAACGCCGACAGGCATCCGTTCTGTTATGGAAACCAGAAACCTGACATGGGAAATGGGAAACGATACGAGAAAAATAACTTACCAGCCTTTGAGCGATGATACGCGGAGTATGAATCGCAGCTGGACGTCGACGTATAGCTGAGACGAGCCGTGTTGCCCGAAGCGTTGCCAATCGACTGCATTGTGATGGAGTTGTGATGGAGATAGGATGGAGCTTGTGATACCGGTACTTGGGCGGAACTTTGCTCTTTGAGCCGTTGATGGCGGTCGAGCACTTGATGTCTCAAACACAGATATTCGTCAAGAAGTGTAATACCTGTCGGCAGAAAAGAGTCTTATGAGTCCGTACCGGAAGCTTTGAGGTTGTGACGAGAGCTTAACTCTTGGAAATGAGTTTTGATGCTTGGAGGAGATCGTTGACTGGTTATGATGATGGCAATGTAGAGCTTGAGTATGCCTGGATGAGTATGCAGGAGTGATGGAGGGAGGGAAGCAAAAGTGGAAAAGAGCCAGTATCTTATAGCTTTCGCTGCTGGCACTAACACCAGTCAAGTGACAGAAGTCCATCGTATCATCGGAGCACTAAAGCACCAGACATGCTTCATGAAGTTTGACATGTCGCTATGAAGCTAAGGAAGTCTATTCCTCGGCGCCGCCCAAATGTGGTAGACTAGAAGCATGCCGAACGTTGAGGCTCAGAATTAAGGGTTGTGCCTCAGAGCTCCGGTGTGCCGCTAGCACTATAGCCCAGCCAGTGACTCACATAGCCTCTCATTTAGCCAAAGAGTAGAGCAAGAAGCATGTTGGGCGTGGAGCTAAAATTAAGATTTGAGCCTCAGGGGCGGCTCTGGCGTGCCGCTAGCAAGTGACAGGAGATAGTTGTCGAGATTGACATAAAATAGAATGGAATAGAATAAAATGGATTCTCAACTCAATAAGTGACTCACATGAAACAATTGTGGAAAACTAAATGGATCCGAAAGTGTAAAAATGAAATGGTAAACCTTACACTCGTAGTGATCCAAAGGAGAACAACGTGACACAAAATCACGCATTAGCTTTAATCTTCCATTGCTGCATAAAGGCTCTCTGACGTCTATTATTGACAATATGTACACTCAGTCTGATTCGCTCTATTTCTTAGGCTCCTCCGTCTTCTCCTCTGGGTTCGGTGTTGGGAGTTTAAACGACTCTGGCTTCTGATCAATACCGGTTCCAACCTGCTCCCATGTGCTGCTTCCACCCTCAAAGTTTCTGAAGGCCTGGGTCAACTCAAGTGGCTCCACAACAATTCGCTTCTTCTCCTCGTCGTATCGAATCTCGGTGTAGCCAGTAAGCGGGAAATCCTTTCTCAATGGGTGACCATCAAACCCATAGTCGGTCATAATGCGGCGGAGATCAGGGTGTCCAACGAAGAAGACGCCAAACATGTCGTAGACCTCACGCTCATACCAGTTGGCACCGTCGTAGAGGCTGCAAATAGATGGTACAGGCTGCGCCTCGTCGGCATAGGTCTTGATGCGTATCCGCGAATTGTGTCGGACGCTCAGAAGGTTATAGACGACCTCAAATCTTTGATCACGGGTAGGAAAATCGACAGCTGTGATATCAGAAATCGTGGTGAATTCCGCCGCAGTGTGGTTCCTATGTGGCCATTAGCTCCATCTTGAGTTTCTGAAGCGGGGAGTTGCCATTATGAAGGCGAGAGGGGGCGCGGGGCGTAGAAAGCATCCAAGTACTCACTTAAGGAAGGTAATGACTGGGATCACTCCGGAAGGAGGGATGTAGATTGTGAGCTCATCCTTCCAGACGCTGTATTGCTGGACGTATTTTGGAAGGCACGACAAGACGTAGGCACCATACTTGTGCATAGCCTCGGACCTCGACGCATATTTATCGACGGGGTTTTCGACCGGGGAATTTATTGTCTCCATAGCTAGTCCACAATTAGCATCTTCAATTGAGGTCGGAGGAGGTCGTTCGATGACATACGCGGTCGTTTCGCAAACCTCATGTTTGGAACATCACTCCCCGCCGCCAGGTTGGCAGCTCTACGGGTTGCCGGGGTAAGAAAGCAAAGGCTTCCCTTCCTTGCGGCGGATGCCAGCGGACGGCTGAGTCTCATCGACATGACGTGAAATGGAGGGGTTGGCCTGCAATCGTAATTGGTAGCTTGTAGTTCTTGACGACTTCAACAAACCATCATGAATCTACGGGAAGGTCCTTGATCACGTGATTACTACGTTGCAAATTACCGAAATTTAGCGTCGTTTAAGGCGCGTTCGCATCTTCCAGATTCGACCTTTCAAACCACGTCAAATCCTTTGTTATCCACACCCCCAACGCTACCCTTCTTTTCTTATACGTCGCATTGTATGCGTTGAGAAGGCATTCGACTGCCCATAAGATCTGACATCTCCTCCCGAATCAACACCGACTCATCCACTACACAGCCTTTTATATCATGGCATCGTCAAGTAGAGTTCAACAGGACAGTTTCATAGACGATGACGACCTTACATGGTACGCCTTCACCGCACCTCATTACAACTTCAGTTTGAATAGTTGCTGACGAACAGAGAAGCCCATTATGTGTGGAGGAGTTCGATCTCTCAGATCGCAACTTCCGACCATGTCCTTGTGGATATCAGGTATGTAATTTTGGCCACCTCTCGCCCCCCGGGATATAATCTTCAGTTACGAATACGCTCCTATCGAATCACTTCTCCTAACCTTCTAAATTAGGTCTGCCAGTTCTGCTTCAACAACATCAAAAACAACATGAATGGTCTGTGTCCAGCATGTAGGAGACCATACGACGAGAAGACGATAGAGTGGAAGGTTGTCACACAAGAAGAGTATGTTGATGAGCATAAGACTTGGTTCCTCTGGTGTGAAGGCTAATGAACTTTGATTAGGATCGCACAATTTAAAGCAAACGCCCAAAAGAACGCGAAGAAGAAGGCAGAGCAACGGCATAAGGAGGCGCAGAAACGCGAGGTGGAAAGTCTCAACCGAAAGCACTTAGCTGGGCTTCGAGTAGTCCAAAAGAACTTGGTATACGTTGTTGGCCTCAGCCCTGGAATCCCGGAGCAGGATCTTCTGAAAACACTGCGTGGCGATAAATATTTTGGGCAATATGGACCTATTGTCAAAATAGTTGTCAGCAAAGCGAAGCAGGGCGAAGCACCACCGAATAATGGGTCACTGGGCGTCTACGTTACCTTCGCAAAAAAGGAAGATGCGGCAAAATGTATAGCCGCTGTGAACGGCTCCCAGAACGGCGACAGGGTTTTACGAGCTCAACTCGGAACGACGAAATACTGCTCTGCCTATCTTCGCAACGAAATATGTACAAATAAGCAATGCATGTTTCTCCACGAACCAGGCGACAATGATGACAGTTATTCCCGACAAGACTTATCCACGATCAATAGCGTCAATACACAACGTCCGTTACCTGGGCCTTCGACCTTTTCTGGCCCTGTAGCACAAGCTGCGCGGCAAGCAGCTCAGGTCCAGGCACCTATACAACAATCACAACCCGTGGCAGCGGCATCTCAAGTTATGGCGCGCGACCCAAGCAAAGACGAATTGGACAGTGGCGATGGATCGGCACTGCCATCATCTGCAAGTTGGGCGAAAGGAGGCCAGCAACTAAGCAGGAGAGGAAGCCTTGCAACTAGTGCCGCCGCTTCTAGCCCAGCTATTTCAGCATCACTGCCAGCGCCCGTTTACGAAGAGGAAAGTCCCGAATCGCCACAGGATCGAAGTCCGCAGACGCAAGATGGGGCGGCGGCCGAAACCCTCCAAGAAAATTTGCTACCACGGGCGCCGACAGACCCTGTACTGGCACAGATTTTGAAATCTATAAACTATCTTACGACATTGTCAGAATCCCCCAGTGAAAGCACCGACGAGGACTCGCAACTATGGTGGCCGTTGTTCGACGACAATGGAGGTCTGAAGCGACGCTTAGCACGCGAACAACAGGAGGAAGCAACCCGACTGCACATCGAACAAGAGCTTCAGGAAGAGACGAGGTCGGCACCCGAAGCCCAAGAGGAACAGGAACCTGGAAGCGGTAGTGGGCAACTAGGCGGAGAGCCCGAAGATAGGGAAGATGGCCGAGAGAGCAGCCAAGGTCAACCTTTTCATGATCAAAGGCGCCCGAGTGCTCAGCAACCTATACAACGCGGCTCTCAAGATAGTGGTGTATTTGGCGGTATTGGAGGACAACATTTCTCGCCCAATATCGGCAATTTAGCCACAGTTAATGGGCGCGCCCTAACACCAATACAACAGCAGCAACTATTGTTGTTGAAGTCTGGCCAGTCTGGCCAGCCACAATCGGGCTTCATGGACCAGTACCCTCCAGGAATTGGTGCTTTGGGTTCGCAGTCGACGTTGTTCCAACAGCAGGGCCAGGGCCATAATCGCCAGTCGTCCAGATATAACTTCGGTGGTGATTCTGCATCAGCTGCGAAATCTACCACAGGCTCAAAGCTGCCAGGACAACAAGCGTCAATGATGGGACTTCAGCAAGGGAACCAGTTTTATGGCTCCACGGTGCCAGGGCCACCGCCGGGACTTAAGTCCACCGGGACTCCTCCTAGCGGAATGTTCGGACAATCTCAGTTTGGCGGCGCAGCATTTGGGGCAGCGGGAAAAGAGAATAATAACGATATTATTCGGGAGATGTTAAGAAATCGAGGAGGTATTGGCGCAGGGAGCGGAGGACAGAGCCACGAAGCCGGAAAGCGTGAGTTTATGTTTCCTTTTTCTCATCAGTACCCGTCGTCCTCCACTCCAGCCCCTGCTTCTAGCCTCATGGCAACGCTCTATGGTCCTCAGCCTGGAGCATTCCAAGACTTTGGTCCAAAGCAGAAGAAGAAGGGAAAGAAGCACAGACATGCTAACACTTCCTCCTCTGGGGGAGGTGGTCTAGTCGATCTTGCGGACCCAAATATCTTGCAGGCGAGGATGCCTCACCAGCAACAGAGCAATGCCGGAGTTGGACAGGGGCTGTTTGGGGGTCAGGCACAAGGTGGGTACAATCAGAGCATGATGTATGGCGCAGCATTCAGGGGCGGATGGTAATCCGGAGGACAATGGGGCGTTATTTTGGTGGGCCATTAATTAGCGGTTACCCCTACGGCACATGGCGTTTTCCCCCGAAAAGGGCTTGTTTTATGGCACAACATTTGGTGTTAGCATAGCCTCCCTTGCATGGAAGCGGGGAGCTCTTTGGCGTCGAGCATTATTTTATGCGCTTGACAATGGGGATTTCATCGGCTCTGCACGTTGTTTATTGCGATGGGAAGACACTACAATGGGTTCGTCATCGTCACGTCTCGACATTCTTCATGTACGTTAATTCCCCTATCCTACACTCGCCCTAGGATGGGTGGTTGGTCAATATAGTTTTCTCACACAAATATGTGCCTCCAGTAGAAGAATTCGAGACGCAAAGACGATGATGGACCCTGTATTGTAACTTTGTTCCACCGTGATCGACAATAAGCATTGGTCAAGATCATTGATCAAGAGCCTGGCATGCCCTGTCTACCTCCACCCATTCCGTTATTGTCTTAATTGTTTTCACACTTGGTATGGAGTTAAGCTGACAATTTTACTATTAGATGACAACCTCTTGTCCATGGATGATGATGTCTCCCACTCTGTGGATGCTCTGGTTGCAGAGAGCGTTTCGGAGGCCGGCGCAAGCCCTTTCCATCATGACCTTTCAATGCCTTCGCGCACGTCTACCCCATCAGTTCCTCCCGGTTTCAATCTGCCTCATGCACACCCTTCTCCAACCCGCGACGATGCGATGGCCAAACCACAGACTAGGATTCCAGCCATACCAGCACCATCACAGTACACGCCACCTCGAAGCATGGCTGCCACGCACGTGCCTAGAGTTGGCACACCGCTTTCAACAGTATCGATTCCACCCACACCTACCGCAGTTCCAGCAGTTGTTGTCCCGAAGCCGGGAGCTCCAAAGACCGAAGCGAGGGAGCAAGCAAAGGAAGATGTTAAGTCGTTGGCAAACGACACGGGCCTCACGAAGGCAATTGCTTCTCAGTCATCTCAAGCTATGGCACCCCCAGGGCTTCATCGGGAAGACTTTCCAGAATTGGAGAAAGGAAAAGCGAAAGATGTTGCTATTCCCTCTGGACCCCGAGCAATGACGGCCGGCAAGAAAGCGCTGGCAACCCCAAGCAACGTTGCAGCTGTGGCCCCTGCCCCAAAGGCCGCCGCCAAAAAGTCAACGCCTGGAATACTTAACATTTCTGTTCCGGCACAATCATCAGCCAAGGAAGTAACCGAAAAAGAGCTACCAGCAAATGCGGCCGTTCAGTCATCTGCATTCCCACCACTGCCACCAAGTACTCCTGCCGCATCGTCTGGTTCGTCGGTACCAAAGGGGCCCAAGTCTATTCGAGTTGTACCTACGAGGACCGAGTCTCCTGTCATTAGTGCCGCCCAGCCCTTGTCCGCAATTTCCAATTATTCTGCAACTATTTCAGGCAGCCGTCAAGCTAGTGTCTCTTCTAATTCTAGGTTTGAGAGGCCTGGCACCCCGGCAAGTGAGATAATCTCAGACAATGCCTCTCTTACTTCGGCTTCCTTGTCCAGGCCGAGCTCCCCACCGCCAACTAGGGTAGGTTCCGCACCAGTGAGAACCACCACGAAGAGCCAGCAGAAGAAGCAACGCCGCGAGGCTATGAAAGGAAAGGAAAAGACCGAGATAGAGACTGCGGTGGTGGAAACCCCTGAGGCCGAAGAAATTGCGCCAATTATGGGCAGGAAGAAAAAGCAAAAGAAGGCAAAGGTTACTACCAAAGCTGGTTCACCAACACCTGTTCCTAGTCGGCCTCCAACGCCGAAACAATCAGAAAAGACGGAGCCAGTGAAGGAAACCAAGGCTGGCGGTGGCCCAGAAGCCTCAAAGAAACAGAAATCCCCCGAGGTGGAGGCAACGCCCAAGCCAGTTGTCGAGTCTAAGGCTGAAGTTGTCGAAGAGGCGGTGTACCAGGAACCTCCGGCACCCACTGTGGAAACGATAGATGAGACTTCAGACAGGCCAGTACCAACCCCATCGGCAGTGCTGCAAGATTTGCTCTCTCATGGCGAGGTACCACAACCAGATAAGCTGGCCGTCCTTAGACCACCAATAGGCTACAACCAACGCGCTGGATTCCAGGGCGATCTGCCGGATCTTGACCATAAGTTGGTTATCACTGAAGAAGATCGTGCGGCGCTACTTTCCGGTAGGCCAGTGCATAAAGTTGTGCAGGGGTCTCACAGAATCATGCTTACGCCAAATGGCGATTGTGTTCGTAACCTGACTCCTACTGAAGAAGAGCGTTACTTGGAACTTCAGTCGCGCATCTTCCAGGAGTCAGGCCCAGCAGCTTTTGTGCCTGCCAGACACAATGCCAGCAATGGCTTCACGCTTATTGGAGGCCGCGCTGTACCAAATGGACCACCTGCTTTCTTCCCTCCTTTGGATGGAAGCCTGACGATCCCTCCCCTTGATCCGGTTAGCAAGATCCAGCGGGATGAGGCCTTGAGCTACATCAACCAGTACGTCCTGCCATCGCTTTCGACGAACTCTCAACTCGAGCGTGCGCTCAATGCAAACGCGCTTGACACTGAGATGCTCCGTCCAAACGATACTCAATCCTGGCCAAACTGGGGTACTGGAAACGGCCAAGGCGGCAATGCGGCGTCGCAAGAGAACCGATCTGGCCAGGAGGGACCATACGGTGCCAATAGGCAGGATGGTATTCTTGCTAGCGGTCTCGAAAGCATGACTGCGCATTTCGCTGTTGGACGCGAGAGCAGCCGTGGGCAGCCACTTGGTAATGTAACACTGCTGAGCCTGTCCGACAGCGAGACCGCGATGCAGAGCGCGAAGAAGGAGACGGAGAAGCTCGAGAAGAGCTTGAACCAGCTGCTGAAGAAGAACCGGCGGCTGTTGCTGGGTGCGGGTCATTGACGGCGCGCAAGGAGTTTAGGCGTTCGGGCTATTAAGATGGGCATTGTCCTATTCGGACTTGCAGAGCTGTGCCTCAGGATCATGATCGTGAAGGTGCTGCGGCTGCTCGTCGTCTGTACGATAGTGTTATGTGTATGGGTATGGAAGCGTATGGCTATGCCGGCGATTTTTGCTGGGTGGCTTGGACGCTCTTTTTAGGGTGGTTTGTAGGATTGGTGTTTTTTAGCGGCATAATATGGGGGGCGGCTTTTGTTGAGTAGCATAGCATGGCGATACCACATCAGTCGGGCCGGCATTTGAGATATGAGATGTATGATGATACCAGAGGATAGCTAGGCATTTACGTAAACCTATGGCGATAGCATTTTCGCTTTTAGGTTCATGAATATAAGCCTCCTTAACTCTTCTGCTGTAACTTGTCCCAGTGAAAAGCAGTTGATGCTTATTCAGCCCAACTGTATAAGTTACTTTATCTAATAGGTATGTACCCCCAATTCCCGGCTATGTCTATTGAAGAACTCCAAACTGTAGATCTTAGTTATCAAAGATGCCAGGGAACAGCCACTCAACCCTCTTCACGGCCTCTGCTCCCCTCCCCTCAGGCTTTGTGATCCATTTCACAGCCGGGGTTGTCATGCCCTCCCAGTGCTTCGCCCTAACCACATCCGTGTTCTCCAGCTTGCAAAGCTCATCCAGAACAGCGCCGACAAGGTGCTTAGCGTTCGTGCTGTTGGCAGCCATGTGGCCCATAACCATAGCAACATCGACATCCTCGCTGCTGTGCCAGCAGTCGTAGTCGGTCGCCATGCAGATCATCTGGTATGCCATCTCGGCCTCGCGAGCCAGCTTGGCCTCGGGCAAGGCAGACATATTGATGACCGATCCACCCCACGAGCGGTACATGTGCGACTCTGCGCGAGTAGAGAATTGTGGTCCCTCTGTCAAGACAAATCGTTAGCCACCTTACTCTGGGGGAATGACAGCTTGAGACACCGAAGCGCCGAGAACTTACCCATGCAGATAATGGTGCCTTTATCGTGCATCCTGACACCCTCGCCCTCAAGCGCATGTCCGCATCGCCTCACAACCTTAGCGACCTCCTCATCGAAGGGATCCGCAAACCCGACGTGTCCGACAATCCCGCCCTCGAAGAATGTGAACGGGCGTACGCCCTTGGTGCGGTCGATGACCTGGTCCGGGACGACGAAGTCGCGGGGCTTGATCTCCTCCTGGAGCGAGCCGACGGCGGAGAAAGCAATGACGCAGCGGACGCCGAGAGAGCGGAGGGCGGCGACGTTGGCGCGGTTGGGGACTTCGTGAGGGGCGAGGGAGTGGTGGGTGCCGTGGCGGGAGAGGAAGGCAATGGCGGTGTTCTTGTGGGAGAGGATCGTGATGGGAGAGGAAGGTGAGCCCCAGGGAGTGGCGATGTTCAGGGAGGCGATGGGAGTGTAACCTTCGAGCTTTTGGAGGCCGGTGCCGCCGATGACGGCGATGTGGACTTCGCCTTGGAGGGGTTAATATCGGGGACATTTCAGGGACATCGGTGAGAGCCATTAAGGTCTTACCTTCATAGTGATCTGGTAGGTCGGACATGACGAGGTGGTCAAAGCGACGTGAATTCCGGTGGTGAGGTTTTGTAGAGTTTGACTTGAAGATATGCGCAACTCCTACTACTGAATTCACTGTTGTTGAGACGTTGTGCAGCGCTTTCGCAAAGTCCAGTCTTACCTCAGCCTCTTGCGCGATAAGCTACAAAACTTGTCTGCCCCTCCAAAGCCGAAGTAATTCCGACCCCACGTTGTTATCCCTGACCAATCGACTCGGCATGTGCCCAATCACATCACGTGATATGCCATTGTCCCTGAGAAACCCGTTCTCACATCGACATTTAAGAAGGCTAAACAGATTTACCATAATAAAGATAACATATAGATGGGACTCAGTATATTTAACTGACTATATATACGTTTCCTTTATGTATGCTCGCCTTCCCGAATCAATAAATAAATGACGCCACCCAACCTTTAATCAACCGCCCCCAAAAGCAACGCTACATAAGCAAATAAAGCAATCTAACAGCCTTCTCCGCAGCTGCTATATGCCACGGCCTCGTATCCTTAACTGGATCCACAATTCCCCTGGCTCTAGCTAATGTCGCTAGGCCGCTATACCATGCTAAAATCTCCTTGAGGGGGTTCTCGGTGAGCCGAGGATTTATATCCGTCCATACTATGTTCACCTCCATTATGGCAGGTACGTCAGAGCTGGATGCTCCAGTGCGTTTGATAAGGAAACCGCTAATTGCTGTTGGGCGCACTTCAAGGGGGTTGCTTGAATTGTTGACCCGGTGAGCAAGCACAGCACCATAGGTTTGGTTGGTAAGGTCGATGAGTGTGGCGTCAGGCTCAATCTTGAGTTCGCCCGTTCCATCAGTTGGGGTTGCAGTAGGAGTACCGCCTGATTGATCAGGAGATAGTATTGATGCTGGTTGAGGAGTTGACACTGGTGTGGTATAGAATGTCGATTGAGCCGCTAAAGTAGATGCTGGTATTGAAAGGCTAGGCGGCAGAAGTTGTAGCGCTGGCTGTGTATCAACACTAAGTAGTGTTAAAGATATTTGGGCACTCCTTTCTGTTTCAGACAAGCCTTTCCAGAATCGTACGTCCTGCGCCTCCATAACACCACATTTCGCAATAATGATGCGCCAGTGAATTTTCTTTGACGCTATGATATCGAGCGTAGTCTCCCAGATCTCATGAGCAATATCGGAGAACTGTCTTGTCAAAGGACCGTCTTGTCTCCCGAGACAATATGAGGCTGTCATTTGTTCGCTCCCAGTGTTGTCAGACCAAGCTGCTGTGATCCAACGATCATCTATGCTTTGGGCATAAGCAATCTGTAAACACGAGTTTTCTTGCAGAAGTGAAGCCGACGGATTTACTGTCAACTTGAAGTCAATAGTCCGTGGTAGTGGAGGTTCGATGGCAACCGAAAGCGATGCAACCCCGGACTGAAAATCGAAGCAGCGATCGTACACTTCCATAGCCAGTCTCGTATAATCTGCCGGAGATAAGACCACGAGATGTGTGCGTGCGCTAACAAAGCTCAATGGCACAAGCTGCAACACCAACTCGTTCGATGTCGTCTTGCCCACCATTGCAGTTTTGTATACTTCAAACATGCTATGGAAGGCAGAGCATATTGGCACCAGGATGTCTGGGCTTTCGGGATCGTACACGAAATACACCACAAAGTTGGTGCTATCAGCCGGTGAAGATGCCAATAGATTGGCGACTTGAAACAAGGCTTCGCGGATAACAGACAAGCCCTGGTCAGATGCAAATCGTGTTGCCTGCCCACCAAGCTCTATGGGGAGTAGACCATTGACACAACCTTCTGTATTCAGCCTCTCGTGGCTTCCTAATCTTCTCGTCTCGTACGCGCTTCTTATATTCTCAAGGAATAAGTCTGCACTTTCCGCCATGCCTACAGCCTTAGGGAACACGCATAGTGACGTGACATGTTTACCATTGCCGCGAGGAGCAAGTCCAAGCACATCCCAAAACGGCAATGCCGATGGAAGAACACTGAGCCTTGAATCTGACCTCCGCAATTGAAGATGTGGCGACGGTAATGGAAAGATAGGGTTGGGTTTTGACGGGTTTGAACCTTGGCTCCCTTGACTCCCTTGGGAACTCGGAATCGGACGTGGAGGAAGACGGTTAATGCCAGCCAATTGTCGTGGAACGCCCTGTATATCTAGGAAGTTTGATAGCGTCTGAGGGTTAGCACCCTTGAAATACTTCTTGGCGGCTTGTACAACATCTTGACGAATAAGATCAGGAGTGTACGTCGACTTGATGTTTCCTTCAAGTGAGCCAGTATGCCTGTTGCCATCGTTTGGGTATCGGAGTGTATACGATATTGCCTGATCACCGAGAATTTGCGCTGCAGCAATATATTCTGCGTCCGTCAATGTATATTCGTTTGCCCATGGATTTGGCCAGGCTAAGAACATGGCCGCGGACCACCTGACAAAATCCGAATCCAAGGCAAATGGATAAACGGTGTCTAAAGCCGCATTGTTGGTCTCGTCAGCCTGGCCGACTTGGAGCTCCTGAAACGATGAAGTGATCTCCTCATCATCATTGCTTTCACTATTATCTTCAACTTGGTGTCTCCGTTTTAAACTGGAAGAATTGTGTGAAAAGCTACCGTCCATCTCATCACTACTGTCATCTTGATCAGATGATTGACTGGGGCTACGTGAGCCTCGCTGGGCGGGTTGCTCAAAGTTGATTGTCTGCCCGGGCACAAGAAAGTGATGGTCTGCGCCTGTATGGACACCTCGCACAATAGACGATTTACCAGCCAGTTTTCGGCGGCGACGTCGATTAAAGTAGTCGGTGGTTGGGAACTTTGCTCGCAACGTATTTGGCGAGACTTTAGGAGGTGGATAAATGAAGCGTCCATGGGTTCCATACTTTTGGTACAATGATGCGAACAATGCCTTGAAATCAACGCCACCAAATGCACCGGCTGGATTTAGTATGACTGTTGATGTGTCTTCTTGTGGTTTCGTCAGGAGAGGCTTTGAAAATACATCGAATGTGGATAGCCGCCCAAAGACATATTCGGGCTTCAATGGTGGGCTAGGCTCATCGGCAGATGCTTCTGGGCCTGCCAAGTCCGCCTCGGTTTTTATTTCGATCTGGCGAGCGGGGTTGGTATCAGAAGATAAGTCTGGGGGTAGACTTTCTTCGACGGGTGATTCATCTGTATTACCCATGTAAACATCGGCCATTTCCGGAACATCGCCCATATTTAAGTCATCCTTTGGACTAAGGGTCAATTTGTTTTCAACTACTTCAGCAGTGTTATCCTGACCAGGCATTTCAACATCCTGATTTCCTTGAAATATATCCGGTTCATCGAAGAAGCTGAAATCTGCGTCTGTAATATCGTTTTCTTCTCCGAAGAGATCATCGCCGGCGTCGCCAAACAGGTTGCCGTTGCTTGTATCTTGGAAATCGAAATCCGCGTGGCTGGCAATATCCAGAGGCCCATTTGCATCTGCCTCGGGTTTCGCAACTAACGAGCTGCTTGCATCCGTTGATAACGGCAGGCCTTGCTGGCCCGGGGTGGACACAGCTTCATCGAAGGTGGGTGTGGCGCCCACTGTATGTTGTACTCCATCCGGTGGTGTTGGATAAACCAACCCTGCCACGCTAGATCTTCGCAAAGCCAGCGGAGAATACAATGAATGTAAGTCTTGAGCCTCACTATCCGCCTGCGCCTTGGCAACTGCTTCCGCTGCTTCACGTTCTTTCTTCCTCCTAATTATTGTCGCGTCTCTGTCCTGTTGCCCAGCGTACCAAGTCTGCGCAAATTCAAGGGGATCGTACGTGCTCAACGTTCCAAATGCATCATTGGCACTTAAGGTATTATCTGTCTGTCGAAAGCAGAGAAACGAAGGCCATGGAATTAATACGCGCTCTTCGGACGATCCCTGTCTAGCATTGTTCGTGAGCTGGTTCAAGTAAATTTCAACCATGAACCAGGCACTATTTTCAAGACGTTCCCTATTAATTCCTTTGCCCACAAGCCATTCCAAGCAACGACTTCTCAGCCGATGGGACGTAGAGGACTGTCCTTCATTCCCAGCGTGTTGAGTTTCGTCTGCATCTGTGGCATACGTTGAAACGGTGGATTGAAACCCATTGTTTGCTAGGCCCTTGTAATTACCCGTAGATCCTCCAGGCCCCAGGATCAAAGTTGCATTGGCAGGGATAGGTAAATCTTCATGCCTCACAAGGCGTGGGAGATCACAGGTTGTGTAGCTTGTCGATGTGCTGAGAGTCGCCTTAATCACAAGCACTTTGCTACCGGTATAATCGCTGCTCAAGGAAACAAGCTGCAGGTGATTGTCTATGTGTCCGTTATTTCCTTGGGCAGTTGTCTGCGGACCTGTAGTGGCGAGGTTTGATTTTGGCACAACCAGCGTCCTAGAGCTTAAAGGGATGTATCCGTGGTCAAGGCAAAGTGCATACCCCAAAGATAAAAACACGGCCGTCAGAAAGTAATCATGAATATGTAGGCGCAGTCTTGACTGGGCAAGAAGCTGGAACTGTCGGGCTCTATCTTTCAGCGAAGGATTAAGCGTGCCGGCATCATTATTCAGGCCTATGAGGGAATTGTTGACAGTAGCTTCCTTGTTCATTATTGCTGCTTGGGCAGCTCGGAAGTGCTTTTCAAACGATTCTTTTTGTGATAGAGGCTCGCCAGAGTCCGCCGAAGGACTTGATATAGTATTCGTTGGAGGCTTCGATAAAGATTTCCATGATTCCAGCAGCGCGTTGGAGTCGTATGAGCCGCTGTGCTTCAATGTCAAATCAATGCCTAGATTTGAGGCGAGACCTGACAATTGAGCACCCCCTGAGGGGGAAGAGGCAGGTTCAGCATTATCCCCAGTCTCAAATATCCATAGCCCAGCCTTCTTATTATCTTTGGCGGCGAGAAGTCCGAGTTGCTGCAACCCTGCGACAAGTTTGTAAAGCTCTGTCGAAACCGAGGCTGAGTCGGAAGGGCATTCGAAATATGAATATGCTATCGAGTTAAGTTCATACTGCATTAAAGTTAGTGGCCATTACAGAAGTATGCGATGTGAGACGTACTGTACAGACGACATTGGTCCCATAGTCGCCGATATCCATAGTGGAGTCCAGTGGCGACTTGAGCCCAGGCAACCTCACCTGACGGCCAGACGCGGTCTTTTATTACGCCTGGATATCCAGCAGTGATTTCGAAGTCTAAGGACGCGCTTAAGAATTTAAAGATAAAGCAGCTTGTCGTGATATATCGTCATGGGCGCAGTTGTTCTCGATGTCTTCGCGGTTGGGATAACGTCGGAAACAGACTTCCCGATCCATTGCATTTCGTTCGAATCAAGTAGTCGCACAACTTATGCATCAATAACGTACAACATTGCACCACATATTTAAGGAGTTTGGTGGTGTTGCTGGCTGCGCCCGTGTGTCGTGGGTCGTGCCTGGTTGTCCTTGCAATCCGGGGTTCTGTTGTCGCCCCTCAGCCGGTGAGCAACATCGATTTCCCTAATCAGACTAACGGCGGGTATACCCGCCGCTAACAAAAGTCTAAATCTTTATCAATCCCTATCGCCGCAAAACTTCCGCGAAACTTTTCGTAGAACATCGAGAGCCACCGCCAGAATGAAGCTCACAAACCCCCACGATGTGCCCGTGTACACTATTTCTGGGAGCGATACTGCAAGGCCGCTTCCAGACTGGCTTGCTAGGAAAAGGAAGCGCAGTTTGAAGAACGATGCGGAATACCAAAATCGCGTGGAGTTGCTTCAAGATTTCGAATTCGAAGAGGCGAGTGCTTGCGTTCGGACCAGTGATGATGGCGACTGGGTTATGAGCACTGGAACCTATAAACCACAGATCCATACGCATTATTTGCCCCATCTCTCTCTATCTTTCGCTCGACACACCAGTTCCCTGAACTACACGTTCATCCTTCTCTCGTCCGACTACTCGAAATCTTTGCACCTACAAACCGACAGAAGTCTCGAATTCCACACGCCCGGTGGATGCCATTACCGTACACGCCTCCCTCGCTACGGCCGCGATCTGAAATATGACAAACATCTGGCTGAGGCTATCATTCCTGCAGTCGGCGTTAATTCCGACGGTAGTGGAGAAGTATACAGACTGAATCTCGAAGTTGGAAGATACATGAAGCCATACCAGGTGGACGTTGGTGGAGATGACATGACAACTTCCGGAGGCGGTGCCTTGCAAGGAGGAATCAACACTGGAAGCGTGAACGTCGCTGCTATTGCAGAAGACAGCCACAATCTAATGGCCTTTGGAACATCGATAGGGACGGTGGAGTTCTGGGATTCGAGGTCAAAGTCGAAGATCGGCATGCTGTCAGGCCACCAAGGCGGTGTCACAGCTCTCGATTTCGCCAGATCGGGGCTATCCTTGGCTACAGGAACCTCCGAGGGTATTGTTCAGATTTTCGACCTGCGGAAGTCGGTGCCGTTGTTGAGAAAGGATCAAGGATATGGCTACGCTATTCAGACCCTCATGCACCTTACTACATCGTCTCAGGAAAAGAAGATTCTTTCCGCCGACAAGCGTATCATCAAGCTTTGGGATGAAGCAGACGGCACGCCGTGGACGTCTGTTGAGCCCGCTGTTGATATCAACTGTGTCGCGCATTGCAAGGATAGCGGTATGCTATTGACGGCAAATGAAGGCAAGCAACAACATTCGTTCTTCATCCCACAACTCGGCCCGGCGCCAAAGTGGTGCGGATTCCTGGATAACATGGTTGAAGAGATGGCCGAAGAGGAGACCGCTGAGACCTACGACAACTACAAGTTCTTGGCATTACCGGAACTGAAGCAGCTCAACATGGGCCACCTTGTTGGTACCACCAGCCTGTTACGACCATATATGCACGGTTACTTCGTTGCCTCGAAGCTCTACGAGCAAGCTCGCCTTATCGCGAACCCATACGTTTGGGAAGAGGAGCGTACCAAGAAGATCAAGGAGAAGGTTGAGAAGGAGCGCGAGAGCAGAATCAGAGGCAGCGGCAAGAAGGTCAAGGTCAACCAGAACCTCGTGGACAAGATGCTCAAGAGACAGGAGAGGAGAGAGAAGGTCGACGAGGACAGGGGTGTTCTGGGCGACGATCGTTTCGGCAAGCTGTTCGAGGATGAAGAGTTTGCTGTCGACGAGAAGAGCAGGGAGTTCCAGATGCTCAACCCCAGTACCAAGGTTGGTGACGGAGCGCCCAGGCCTCGCGGAACCAAGGAGAACAGCAGCGACGAGAGTGAAGGCGAGAGCGAGGATGAGATCGCGCCCAAGCCGAAGCCCGAGATGCGCATTTCTTCTTCCTCGTACAAGAAGTCCGGACATCAGAAGAGGGACACCGCTTTGGGATCAAGAGCGCAACCAAGTGGTCGCGCTGATAGGAAACGAGGCGATGTGGTCGGGGAGAGACAAATCACGTTTGCGCCAACGGTCAAGACGAAGGAGCGAGAAGCGAAGCCGGAACAACCCAAGCAAGGCAAACGAGACAACAGGCGAAGTGCAAGTGGAAATGTATTCCGACAACTATAAGTCTAGCTACCTCATGAAATACCCGATATACCCAAAGCGCCTTGCTAGTCCCGTATCCACGAGCGAATTAACGCCGAACCAACCCGTCAATACACATAGCCCATCAATACATGTCTCATCAACCCCACTAATCCATCACGGTTACCTCTCGGTCTTCCGTCCCCAGTTGGCGAACTTGCTCGGCGCTTTCATCTCAATCGCATCCGCCTTTCTATTTGCCTTTTCGAGATCTTCCGTTGTAATCCTTGGCGTCGGAGGCACCTCGTCGATCTTCGACATGCCTCTCGAGTTTCTCTTGGGATTCCGTACGTTCTTTGGGAATTCGGATCGGCGAGGAGTCAGAGCAGTTGCGACGCGCCTGGCGGACTTTCTGATACTGGCGCGGATCTCCCAGGACCTCTTCTTCGCCAGATAAAACAAGACGGACGAAACGACTGCGAATGGTTAGATAGAGGCTCGCTGGAGTGTTGGGGCGCAACATACCTCCGAATACCACGACAAAGCCAACAGCAACGCCAATTGCGATAATCCCTCCCTTCGATATGGTGACAGAACCGCTACTCGGACCTGCAGCGCCGGCGTCGTCACCACTTGGGGTGTTAGATGCTGGTACAGGATCTGTGAACAGGGCCGCGAATTCCCTCGAGGCGGAGGCTTGAGCAGCAGACATTTCCGGTGTATTACCAGTTGGAGTTGGAGTTGGCGTATTGTTATCTTGGGCGAAGGTCAAATAGGCAAGATGTAACCAGCAGCAGGCGGTAAATAGAATTGAGGACCCCATTGTATTGTGACAGCGACCCCTCCCAATATATGAACGGCAGCAGTGAGATGTTACTTTGTGGCGCGCAGAATCGAGATTTAGCCAGCCGTCCCGCGTGTGATAGTGATATTGATTGATTCAGCGACGGGGCGCACAAATGTAACGGTGATGGGGTGAAAAGTGCGGCCCTGGCTGTTTTATGGCATTCTGTACGCATATGATCACGCCAGGGATGGCCAGTAATTGGGTCTTCCTCGCCATCCTGCCAAGCTGTGAAACTGCGAGTTGAGATATTCACACCGGGGGTTCTTCTCTCTGATGCCGATCGCGGTTGTGATTGGCGAGGGTCGCTCGTTGCCGCCGACGCCCAGCGCTTCGGTGGTGAGCAAGGGTTGGGGTGCACCAATGAGAGCCTGGGGCTTGGTGATGAGATTAGCGGACAGGACGACTGCCGGTGCATGCAGACCACACTCTCCACACGTCGCTCTACACCGCAGCTGTCAAAGTCGACACTTACAATCTTACCCAAGGTCTTGGAAACAGAGAGTGCACAGGATTGATTCTAATATTAACCTTCTGACGCCGAAGGTATGGCCTTGGCCGTTGGATTGTCGACCCAAGGCGTTCTTGTCCGTCGTTTGTTGGAGAACTTGGCTTTGCCGCAGTCCACTCGTCGCGGCCTTGCGGTCGTCGTCGTCATCTATGATCTCCAGAGCGTCTACTGAATCGTCCATCAAATGCGCCGTGGTGATCGGCGCCTAGCTTTGGCTTGCGGTGAGGGTAGACGTGGCTTTGGAGCCGACCAATGTTTCGACATCAACACTACTACTTACTATGAAGGAATGAACGGGAAATTTAAGTTTTGGGACCTCTATGTCAGCCCTTACGATGATATCTGCATCCTTCAACAATGGGACTTGTTATATGGCGGAGTATGGAATGATATCTCATTTCAATCCTCGTCGCCGACCTACTTGTGACGGCGCCTCCGGTCTACCCATGGTTTCAGCCATGGAAGAGATGCATGCTCTGTATCCGTTCTTTCAATGAAGAAAAGTGTTCTTAAAATATGTTTGTGTGTTTCTGATTCTGTCGCTTCTTCATGTTGGTGCGGTAAAAATAATTATATTAAGCGCCTTGCCAAAATTTATTCCTGGCATTTATTTTCCATGTCCCATGTCCTGAAAGCCACGAATCCTATACGCACTGCATAGTATTACTGGGGATCTCTCTCTATTTATGGATGTCCAACTTGGGGATATATTCGGCGAGGCAGACCTGTGATTTTCTGTTTATCTGCCGTGTCATCCCACGCCATCTTGTCTCGCCCCAATGTAGTTACAACAGTTAATGGAGACTTCACTTAATGTTCATACATTCATCTGAAGGTCAATAACTATCCAGCTGTTGTTATGTTGTAAATACAATTGTATTCCAAACGGTAGAGTAGTGATGTGGTGTTGTTTCTGTTGCTTCTTGGCAGTCACGATGGTCTGTATCGCTCCTTCCTTCTGAAGACCAAAAATCGTAGTTTCCCACTACAGCCTCTAATTTACACATTCGTCTGTCACTGTCATCAAATTTTGAATCTATCCGCCCGACTCTTTCTTTCTGCTCTTCTATCCTTCACTTTCTCTTCTCTCGGCCGTTTCTGTCTGCTCCGCTCTGCCTGCCTTCGCATTCTCTTTGCCCAGCAATTCATTCGTAATCCACTGTTTATGAAGCTAAAGATATTCTGGAAGGCGTGCCAGTGCCAGATGGGTATCTAAAACGCCAGGTGAGACACACAATTTCTGTTCAAGTAAGTTTAAAGATCATATTTGACATAGTATATCAGCAACTTGGGACCCTGAAGCAGCTGAACTTGTCCTGACCACCACACGCCCCCGTAGACAGCATGGATGAGCCGATGCAAGACATCTGCGCAGATCCCATCAAAGATGGTGCTGGGAAAACCCAGTATGTCTCTGTTGAGATTGACACCCAGGCGACCGATGGATACGACGACGCTTTATTTGAAGACATGATATTCAAGCAAATCCCAAACATAGCACCCAGAGCCCCTACAGTGTCAAATCCCGAACCTCGATATATGGTACCTCTGGATCAAGATGAGCTTGTTCTGGACTTCAAATTTTCAAAAGCGGCCCACACAACGCCTGTCACCAGGCCCACCAAACCCAGTGCCGATGCCACCGCAGCTCCTTCACGCAGAGGCCAAACCCCCCCTTCTGAAATATATAGCGGCGCCCAGGAATTTCATCGTAAGAACCCAGGTGATTTTTTAAAAACCAAACTAACTATTTTCCAGAGAACAATACTACAGATGGATCACTTACAATTGGTGAAGCCAAGGTGTTCGCCGAAGCTACCATTGAAAACAATGAGGCCGAACTGGCGGTGGAAGTTGGGGCAAGCCAACGCCCTGCTCTCAAGCCAAAAGACTCAAATGCCCAACTTTCAACAAATATACCTTCGAGTCAACAAAAGCGAGGGGTTAGCTTTGCTACAGGTCCAATTAGTAATGATCAACAACCCATTCAGTTAGTATATAAGCCCTATATTACAAGCAATCCTAACATATTTATAGGGGTCTGAGACCACATCAGACTCGACAATTCACATCCATGCCTCCCCCGTTCCCAGACATACAGCCTCAGTCCAAGAAGAGATATAGTTCAGCATTGGGCAGGACACTCCCACCACAACAACATGCACCTTCCCAAGGACATGGATCTGCCTTTGGCCTTAAATTAGAGAAACCAGCACAGTCGCCAACTGCCATCGGCAATACTGGCTATGAGCAGCTTAGTTCGCACATGCCATCTAAATCCGTTGCCAATCAAACGCGCAGGGCTAGCATTCATCCTACAGAGAATGATCGGGTTGGAAAGTTGCCTGGTGCAAATATGCCTTTCCCTGAGGCTACATATCCAGCAAACCCACATTCAGACAATGGCCAAAGAATTTACAACGGCAGGTCAATGCTGACCAATAAATCGGGACGCAAAAGAGATTCAGGGGCCGTCAGTTCTTATGTCAATCCCAAAAGCAAAGCCCAGATCAGCCCTAAATTCTCTCCAGAAGAGGATAATCTGAAGGACTCGGTTGATGGTCGTGAATCCAGAACACGACCACGAGAAGCTACAAGCTACTCTGGACAGACTAGCACTCTATCCAGCGAACTACTCCAGGGCATAGAGGCTCAGATGGAAAAGGAGAACCAGAAACTATTTGAAAAAATGCAAGAAAAAGATGCCAAAATTCATGAAGTTTCCAAAAAGAACGAAGACTACAAAGAAACCATCAATGAGCTCAGAAGAACCAACGCTTCTCTGTCCGAAAAGTTTGCAGTGATGAGAGAAAAAGCAGATGCGCTCAATGAGAGTGTAAACTCGCAACTTGAGGAACACAAATCACTTGGAGGATTTGTGACAAGACATAAATCACAAGCTGCAGAGTACAGGAATGAGGCGGAAAACATGAGAACGTCACTCACGGAGATAAAGAGCGGGCTTCAGAGCCTTGAACTCTACCAGCGAGATTCCAAAGTTGGGTTGGAAGAAACTAGAGTGCTAGCCATAAGCCGTAAGTCACCTTTCTTGGTGCCCTACAATTTTATTAATACAGGTCATAGAAATCGAAAGTTTCAAATCGCTTGAAGAAGGTCTTAAGACGTACAAAACCAAGTTACAAGAGGAAATGCAAAAGTCACAACTGCTCCAAAAAGAGCTCAAGGCACAACATCAAGAGAAAGACTTGAAAGACACCATCAAAGATCTTTTTGATAGTCACTGTTTGAGCGTTAGCGACAGGCTAGCTATTCAAGAGAACAAGCTATCAGAAGCTATCGGCAATACTGACAGAGAGAATCAAAGCAGGCTTTCTGACTGCTTAAGATTACTTGAGTCGACAACAGGAAAACCTCCACAGGCACCAAAAGAGGTGCTAGAAATGACGGGCCTGATTGAAACCCTGTCTACAAATATCAGCAATCGTCTCCAAAACGCGGACGATGGGAGTGAAACATTGCGTAATGCTGGAACTGAGGTTATGGAGGCCTTGAAAACCCGCGTTGAGACCCTCTTTGAGATGCAGGATTTCAGGAAGGAACTGGATGAGCGGATATCATCTGTGAAAGTTGATAATGCACGCCTAGAAGTAGCCGCTCGAGGGCGCGAAGAAAGAATTCTAGACCTTCAGACTCAGTTAACTGCCAAGGAAAGCGAACTTGACAGGTGCCGAGCAGAGTCCAATGTGAAGTCTGAGTGGAATCGGACTCAATTGGATGATAGGCAAAAGGATCTTGATAGATACAGGCAAGACCTAACCACAAAACAGGATGAGCTTCGTAAAGCTCATGCAAATATTGAATCTGGGCCTGTTGCTCAAAACGAGCTTACAATTCTCCAAGCAACCCACGCAAAGGCTGCTAGCGACCTGGCGGATGTTACGGCACAGTTGAGGGACTGCCAGGCGGCTTTAGTGGAGCAAGGCGAAACGGCCAACGCCATGCAAGTGAAAAACGGGGAACTCGAACAACGCCTGAGCTCTGCAGACCAAAAAGTTATTGATGCCGAGCGAGAGTTGTCGAAATTCAAAGCAAGCGCAAGTGAGAGCCTCAAGAGACAATGGGTGGAAGCAGAAACGGATAGGAGGAAGTCCCTAGAGTCAGAAAAGAGAAGCCACGTGCAAAAGGCGTCAAATCTCCAACGTCTGCGAGTAGAAGCCGAAGCAATGGTAGAAGGGTTAAAAGCGGAGTCCAAGAAAATTAAAGAGGACGTGGAAAATAAAGAGCAGTTGATCCGAGTCCTCGAAACAGAGAAGGCTACCCTTGAGGGCAAAAATAAGGAACAGGTAGAGAGACTGGCCCAACTGGAGCAGTGGTCTATATCTCAAGTTGACGAATACCACTCATTGACCGAAGCCCTGGAGTCAACCGCTCTTGATATCGCTCAACTTGAAACAAAGCTTGGACAGAATGAAAAAAAAGCAGTTGCCGATTCTCGGATTGTGAACGATATCACTGAAAGCGTTGGGGATATCATCCGTCAATATCTCGCGGTTATAAGCCGTTTGGAGTTGTACGAGAAGTTTGAAGCCAAGGCCCAGGACTACTGCCGGAAATCTGGTATATCCTTCGAGGCCAACGCAGCACTAGATGCGATTTTGGAGATTCTTGCCGGGTTTGAGAGCCGAAACTCAGAGTTCACCAGGACCCCATCGCGGAACAGTGGCGTTGGTGGTAGGATAGCTAAATCACATGCCTCTAACGACCATACCGCCTCTAAAGCTGTACGTCTTCAAGTCCCGAATTCACCTGAAATACTTGATTCTCAAATGCCTTCTGCACCAAGCTCAAGTCCGTTACCGAGACAAGGAATTAGAAGCATCACTTCGCAACTCAGTCATGTCCTTACTAATACAACTCTTTCCGCCAGAGGATCATTTGAGGAGATTACCGGAAAATTTAACACTGAAGTGACCAGATACCGCGAGTCAAAAACTACAAGGGATTCGGAAGAAGGCAGCTGCGACACTCTGTTACATGAGCCTGAGATTGAAGATAGTCAAGATAAAGGCGGCAAATTGGCTCGCAGCCCTAGCTTTAGCTCGTTGAGTGAGTTGGACTCTGAGGACTTTGATCAACCTGACGACTACTACATGCCATCTTTGGATCGCCCAGAACATAAAAAGGGGGGGATTGAAGAGACTTCCAGAAGGCAACATCCAACTGCAGCTTCCAAAAAGGCTGATGTGAAACCGCCCAAAGCACAAGCCCATAAGTCAGCGTCCAAAATGCAAGCCAATAAGCCATTGAAAAGCTGCCTAAAGCAGACCACGCCCAAGAATAACTTGGTGGATGATACGCCAATCTTGTCAAAAGATACGGTTAAGACTCCACTGTCGGATCTGATGTCAATGAAACCACCACCAAGCCGGCAAATCTCAAAGACACGATTGGCATCGATTTCCAAAATCCAAGATCCAATCCAGAAGCTGCCATCTGATAATAACCGTGGCGAGAGGACTCCGAGGCCCGAGTCTGAACAGCCAACCGGTTCTGCGCAATCTGAGAGAAGTGTTTTCCACTTGAATCTCCGAAAACGAAGGATGGCTTCGACCTCAGGTGGTATAGAATCTGAACCTCCGACGAAGCAAACAAGATTGTCGCTCCCTGGTCGGGACTTTCATCCTGTCTCCCCTTTCGTTTCGGAGGCGAGTACAAGGCGAGAGAGCTCCGGGCCAACTCCCAGGTCCCAAAAGTGACGGGTTGTTGGACTTGCTTTCAAGCTTTCAAGGCTGAAGAACATATATTATTATTTTATCTTTATGCGGGTCCGCAGAGAAGTCCGGGGAGATTGAAATTTTGTTCGTTGGTGAAGGTGGTGACGAGCTTGTGGAGAGGGGAGAATTCAAATTGCAGATGATGTATCTCATGTCCTTTATATTTATTTTGCTGGACGGGGATGTGTCCGTTGCTATGTCACACTGGCGATTGATATACTTATGAACTTGTATGATCGATCTCAATCGGTTTTGAGGGGATGAGATGGGATGGGAGGACAAGTGGGAAATTTGTTAACATTGCTATTGCTGTCACTTCTTTACGTCAAGGAGATATCAGTGGCTCAAAGGGAGCTGTATGAATTGCTGAGATTCTGTACCAGCACATGGCACAATAACATGGAAATATAGTTGGAATGAGCTCGTTGCTGTCCACCACTTGCTCTGGCTGCGAGGAGCCTCTTGCTCTAAATGTCTTTTTATACATAATATCAATCCACCTCAGCTTATCCCAACAAACGCCGCGAATGCCGTCATGCCATATAATACAACCATCCCTCCTCCCCCACGGGGGCATCTCCAGCTCCGCAAAGCTTCTCTTTCAATCCCAACCCGGGCCTTGTCCCTCCCCAAGCTGCTCCTTCTCACTATCGTATCCCCCCAACACCGCCTACTTCTTCCTCTTCTGCTCCAGAAACAAAACCTGCTTGCGCACTATCACAGCTCGTCAGCCAAAGTCCTCACCGTCCTCACTTCGCCGTCCTCACTTCACCTCCCCAAATGCGCATGGGATTGCAAACATACCAACAGGATCGTATTTCATCATGCTCAGCGGGCGATGCACACGCGGCCGCGTGAACGTCTTGTAGTAGCCCGTCATGGCCATGGAGATGAGGCGCACGGCGATCGTGCGGGATTTGGCTGGGAGGGGGGGTTAGCTGGGTTCTCTTGTCTGTCTGCCTGTCTGGTGCGGCTGTTCGCGCTCGGGGCAGTTCGCGGATAGGTGAGGGGGAGAGAGGGGTTGTGATGGCGGGGGCGGGATGCGCGCAAGTGCTTCGGTCGAGTGGGAGAGGGAGGGTACCTTTTTTTGCCATGGTGAGGGTTGTGGTGGGGAATTGAGGCTTGGGTTGTGAGGCTTCGAGATGTCGTCGGGATTTGGGGATTGGGAAATTATGGGTCATGTGATCTTGAATTATTTTATTGGGGCCGTATAATTAAGGCTGTAAAACTGGTCTAGACATATCACGAGATTTGACCTGGTCTGTCACTCGGAGCGGAACCGAGAATTATGGGGCCCAAATTGCACGGACCACAATGTATCGGCTCCGAAAATGTTTATGAGCCGGCGCTAATGATGAATATGAGATAATGATTGGGCAGATCAATGTCTGTCGTCAAGTTTACGAAAGGGCTGGACCAGCTACGTTACAGAGTTTTTGATCACAAAACCTGCGTTACCACAAAAACGGAAAAAGACGGCAGCGGTTGTATATTCAGAGATTTTAAAAAGTATTTGTTCACATGTATACTCCCGAATGTTGTATGTTGGCGTTGGCCTCAGTTTGGAGCATCTGGCGATGCCAACGACGTTTGAAGATTTATATTTAAGCTTCATGAGGCTGAGAGTGCGCAGTAGCCTTACCGCCGGGATAACATCTTCTATTGGACAGTAGAGCGCCGGGAGCATTCGGTAATGTCAGAAAGTGACTTCTAATTGCCACTCCCGTTCTTCGGTGGCGCTAGAGCTTCGGAGGACCCATAAATGGCTTCTCTCTTCGTCACTATGCCGGTTTTAGACGCCTTTAAAGGACAACCAGGCGTGGCCATGCTGCAGTCTTACCGATATCTTCACCAATCTCTGTTGGATATTGTTTATATCCACTTATATTTGCCAATGAGGCATCTTACTGTCCCTGAGGCAAGTGCGGTTCAGGTCCGGAGTGTGAGGTACAGTAGAATTCCGTACCATATGATATTTTCTCTCGTTGGGTATATAAGGTTCCACCCAACCCACTCCTGAAGTGTTTTCTATTATTCCAATACAGCATATAATTTGTTATCGTCTATTTGCTTCTTTCTGTCCCCCTATCCAAGCTTCCAAACTCAATAGGCAGCATGGCGGTAGAAGGTATTGTAATGCCAGGACAACATGCCTCCACCACATTCGAACCTATATCTATCGACCGGACCAACACACGACAATCAGGACTAGGCCGGTCTGCAACCCGCGAGTCGAAAAAGGAAGTCAGAGATCCGAATTTCGATATCAATTTGCCATATCGAACATTGAGCCGAAATGCAAACCTCCGCGAGTACACCCAGGACGAGCCGGATGGAGTAACAGAGACTGGAGTTTCCGCTGATGGCACCCCATATACCGTCGTCGCCTTCACACCAGACGACAAGGACAACCCAAAAAATTGGTCGAAGGCGATGAAGTGGTGGTGCACGATGTGCGTGTCTCTGACCTGCTTCGTGGTAGCCTTCTGTTCCAGCGTTATCACATCTGATATCGAGGGGCTCTCAAAAGAATTTAACGTTTCTGAGGAGGTCGGTCTCCTCTCGATTACCGTCTTTGTTATTGGCTTTGGTATTGGACCCATGATATTCGCGCCTCTTTCGGAAATCTATGGCCGTCGTGTCATATACGGCTCGACTCTCCTCGTCGCCGTGATCTTCATTATTCCATGCGCCGTCTCAAAGAACATAGCAACACTTATGGTCTTCAGAGCCCTTGACGGCATCGCCTTTTCTGCTCCCATGACTCTTGTCGGAGGCACCCTGGCTGATTGCTGGAAGAATGAAGAGCGCGGTGTGCCTATGGCTGCCTTCTCAGCTGCTCCCTTCATTGGTCCCGCCATTGGTCCACTCGTTGGAGGATACTTGGCTGATGCCAAGGGCTGGCGCTGGCTCTACTGGATCCAGCTTATCCTTGCCGGTACTGTTTGGGTGCTGATCACCTTCACCGTCCCCGAGACGTACGCGCCAACCATCCTCAAGCGCCGTGCTGAGAAGCTCTCCAAATCATCCGGGAAGAGATATGTCACCGAGCAAGATCTCGATATGCGCCCATTCTCCGATCGCCTCCTAAACTTCCTCATTCGACCATTCCAGCTTCTCTTCGGCGAGCTTATCGTCCTGTTCATCTCGGTCTACATGTCTGTTCTCTACGGTCTCCTTTACATGTTCTTCGTCGCCTACCCAGTCGTTTACCAACAAGGCAAAGGATGGGATGCCGGCAAGACAGGTCTTATGTTCATCCCTCTCGCCGTCGGCGTCATCTGCTCTGCCGCCTGCGCCCCACTAGTCAACAAGCACTACCTGACCTTGGTCAAAAGGCACAACGGCAAGCCCCCCGCAGAGACCCGCTTAATCCCCATGATGATCTCCTGCTGGTCCGTCCCCATCGGTCTCTTCATCTTCGCCTGGACCTCCTACCCACACGTCTCCTGGGCCGGACCCGCCTTCGCCGGCTTCCCCGTCGGCTTCGGCTTCATCTTCCTCTACAACGCCGCCAACAACTACATCGTCGACTCATACCAGCACCAGGCCGCCTCTGCGCTCGCCGCGAAGACGTGCATTCGCTCCTTCTGGGGTGCCTCTACGGTGCTCTTCACCAACCAGATGTATGCCCGCCTCGGGTATCAGTGGGCTAGTTCGCTGCTCGCGTTCTTGGCGCTGGCGTGCTGTGGTATCCCGTTCCTGTTTTACTTCTACGGAGCTAAGATCAGGGCCAGGAGCAAGTATGCGTACTCTGGGGATGATGAGGAGACACTGGAAACGAAGGTTGAGAATTGAAGGGATGGGGTTGTTGGAAGACTGGGTAATGTGTGTGATAATCGGGTTTGGTGGGTGACCGTTCCCTGAAGGAAGGCGAGTGGTGTTTGTTATTTTATTGTATATACCTTTATCTAGCGCGGTACCTTGCGAGATACCTAATATAATTTTCCTATATAAACAAATAAATTTTTATAACTTCACAAGTTTTCCGCAGTCCTCACTCCTGCAATGTTTTCTTTCTTATTAGCAACCCTCGCAGGTCACCCCTGCGTCCTTTCAGAGAACGACGCTGTTTCAGCTGTATTAACCATATTTCAATTTCCGACCTTCCCTCTCTTTCTTCAGGCAAGTTCCTAACAGAGGTCGCCTCTCTGCTGCGTCTCTATGATAACTTACTAGCACGTCACTGTCTCTGCTACTTGACACACCATGCATGCTCTGCAGTGTCTGGTTTGATCAGCTCTCGTCGTCTACTAACACTGTCTAATACTTTGAGGTGCCTTTTAGAATTTCAAATGAAAATCTAGACAAACAACTTGACTAATACCGTCTACTCTAACATGCTAGTTCAGACTTCAAAACTAAAGTCTAGCTTGTACTAGGATCTTTGTCCACCTACTCTTGTCACTAGACTTGAGCTAAATCTTATTCAAACTCTCAAAAGACATTTTTTAGAACGTTGCCCCTGCTACTCCTCATGTTACCATGGGCCCTGCTTCCTATCGGTTTCGATAAACTCTCATTTTCGCTATGCCATACCATTCTTCTTTGCCGGACAACTCCTGGCGCTCACCTCTGAAACATCGGGTGCTGCTCTCTGAGGTTTAAAACAACTTTCAGCTTTCTCTTACGGATTTTAAATCCACCCCCTTAAATTGTCAGCCTCGAGATTCAAATTCTATGCTTCTGGCAGCCACCTCTAGCACTCTACCTCCCTGCAGACACTGCTTCCTGTTGGTTTTGACCAACTCTCATTTCCACCGTACCATACCATTTTTCATCGCCAACTTCCATTCAAGGTTGTCTCTGTCAGCACTCACACAGTTGGCATTGCCGTTATAAACTCCCTTTGAATGCAAACTCAGTCAGTTCTTAAATGCATCTTTGACATCTTCACAACTGTTGCACCTACAACCTTACCTGCACATTGTCAATCTGAGTTTTATTTCAGCCTCTGACTGCTCGACCTCTTGATACATAAACCCCAGATACGTCGTTGGAATTTCCAAATTTCAGCTGCTTTTAACATCACTCGACCATTGTCAAATTCGGGGTTTCGATCTCATACTCTTTCTTACAGCCTCTAACTACTCGATCACTCCATATACAATACTCAGATCCGTCTTTGGCGTTCCCAGTATTCAGCCCCTATACCCTCACTTACACTTTTCCAATCCTGAAGGCTCCAAGCAGATTGTTATAAATTCCGTTTGCTCGGTATCTCTCAATATACGATCCGTCATTATCATTTATAAACTTCAGCCTCTACAAACTTCCTCGCACCCTCTCAAGCTTGACGTTCTCATTTCCATACTCTTACAGCCTCTGATTGCTTGGTCTCTTAATTCACAATACTCGGATCCGTCTCCGGCTTTTTGATCACTTTAGCTTCTCTCAACTTCTTCAGGTTCAATCCTCAGGCTTTGAAATTTATACTTTTACAGCCTCGGACTGCTTGACCCCTTGATAAGCAACACTCAGATGCTTCTCTGGCTTTCCGATCACTTCAGCCACAACAACATCAACTCACGTTTCTCAATCTCAAATCCCTTGGTATTACGCTTTACAACCTTACTCCCACCTCACCAACCAAAAAGAATTCGATCTCATAGCCTCAGAATTGTCAACCTCTCTCGGTATATAGCACTCAAATCCACTTCCCGCATTTCCAACCGCTTCTACAAACTCACCTTCGCCTTTTCGATCCGCTACCCTTTTGATCTCGAAGTCTTCAATCTCTCGCTGCTACCGCCTCACAATTTACGGTTCCAGGTCTCTCCTCAAGGTAATTTTGATTATTACATTAATTAATATTGGACCATGTATGCTAACCATTTTATACAGCCCAACATTTCTCCTCTGAAAATCCCGCTGATCTGTGCTCTGTCCATCGCCTACTATCCAACATGGCTCCACCTTCAATCGCAGAAGACCAAGCCGCCATGTCTACCTCAGATATAACTGTCTTCGTAGATGTGGTGCCGTTCGGCTTTCGCGATCCTGTCAAATTCAATGATTACCATGGTTTCGATCGCCTTGCCTACTTTCTCGGACTCGACAACAAAGCAGCCGTAAAGACATGGATGGCGAGCAATCCCTTCAAACCCGCATACGACGAACTCGTCCGTGACTGGATCAACTCTCTATGGGATAAAGCGGTGGACGGCATGAGGCGTAAGAAACCACGACCAAACAAATCACCCAGGCAATTTTCAAGGCCCCCGAACGATATACCTCAGCAACAGGCGTCATTGACAAAACGAATTTCGTGGAGATCGACCACTATGCGCTGTGTCTTGTGCTCCTGCGGGCCGCGAACGAAACAAATCCCAATGGTGTGTTCCGGGGAAAGAATTGTACCGATGAGAACAAGGACCAGAGACTGTGGCAGGCAATGCTTCGAGGAGGTGCTGAGGCGTGGTATCACCGGAAGTGACGCGTCAAATTGACTCCGGGCGAGGAAATGTATGCATAAGCTCTCGCAAATATCGACGCTCTGATCTATGGGAATCATTCAGGGGAGACTGGCAGTCAATAAGCTGATCAGGCGAGGAATTGTATGCATAGGCTTTCTCAAACATCAACTGTGGGGAGAGAAGCTATCCAAGGCAATTTGACAGTAAATGAGCGAATTAGGCAACATTTAAAGGTGGACACTAGGCTTGGGGGACTCTCAAGAAATTGCTGGTTTGACTCGAGCGAGGAACTATATACAAATGCTCCTGAGGGATGCAATGCTGAGGAATCTGGCGGTCAATGAGCGGGAAGGCTATAGACTATGATGTGGGAGCGATTCTGTGCTCCAAGCCCCGAGCGATGGTTTCATTCTTTATTATTCGTAGTTCTCAGATTTCTTTCTGTCCTCTACAAAACAAGAATGTGATAAACCCAAAATTCCTGTCCCAACGATGCCATTGTTTGAAAAGTTCAATAATATGAGACTTACATATATTTCAGCCAGAAACGCCATTTCTGAACATAGCACTTGTAGTCCGCTCCGCTACATGTGAGAAAATTAGCCATAGCAACCGATCTTCCCCAACCACCGTAGTACCTGTCCAAACTTCTAACTCCCAAGCTGGGGTTTTTTCTTCGCCTTAAACAAAACATCGACTTTTCGAGACCATCTCTTAGTTCTCGCTACTCGGGAACTAGCCGATGATTTGATAAGATCTCTTACAGACCCTCTGAGTTGATCCATGCTCAAACCGCCTTTAATTGCGAGCCTTGGACTGGCACCGGATTCTAAAAGTAGCCTGATCATCTCTAAGTCTGGAAAGGGTCTCTTAGAAAGGGCTTGCTTCCCATCGAATTGGAAAAGTACACCATTAGCTTCCGCGGAAGTCTTAAGAAAAGCTAGCTCTCTTCGAGACAGCTGATTAACTATAGTAGTAATATATGAGTAAAGACTGCAGCGGACGGCGAGATGTATAAAGTTTAGAATTGACCCGTAGATAGAGCTGCTCCAAGGCTTCCAGGGTCCGCTACCCTTTCCAGTATAGGACAGAGCAATCGCTTGGCATGTTCGACTTACTTCGTCAATATATGTTATTGGCGCGTTTCCGCTAGAAAGCTCAACTTGAGTTGCATATTCTAAGCACCAAGAAAGAAGGTCCCAACAGTACGCTTCGTATATGTATGCAGGCGATAACGTTTTAAGTTGTAATAGAAATGAGTTGCATAATGAGCGATTAGGGTCGAAGGAGTTGTCAGTCCCCCGTAGAATCTTAGCCCAGATATCGGGAGTTTCAAGAAAGTCTTTTGCTGTCCTATGAATATACTGAACGTATGAGTCTGCTCCGGACTGACGAACTGGTACTTCAATGAGTCCCTTACACCGGCTCTTCAACCGGCGCCTCATCATTTTAACTCGCTCTAGTTTTTGCTCCTCACTGAGAGGTTTTATTTTAGCTTGTATAGCCGATAGAGGCCCATCTTCATCCGCAAAAGATAAGGCTAAGAGGGTCAATGGTTCCTGGGAAGCTCTAACGATCTGTATGAGCTGACATGCGTGACTGGAATAGAATGGTTCGAGGCTGTTTAGCATCTTGTCGAACAGCTCTTCCAAATCTGATGGGATAAGTTCTAGGCGTCTCTGCAAGTCGCTAACTCTGTCAGCGTTATCCAGTCCTTGTAGCAATGAGTCTACCACGAGATAAACCCGAAGAAACACCCCAGAAGCCTTCTCGACAACGCTCTCGACTAGGTCCGCGGCGTATGTACTCTCTCGGCTTCTCAATTGAACGTATCGCTTGTTCTCCTCAAACTTGTCACGAACATATAGTTTGATATCCGAATACGATAACTGTTCTAACAAGAGATTGGGATGACCTTCAAAGGCATCCTCGAAGACAAGCCAGGGACGACTAGATACGCATATCTTAACATTTGAGAGTTTGCTGGCGCTGATAATGAGGTCCACGAGTTCGCGATGTTGACCATCAAATTCGTCTAGGCCATCGATGAGGAAGACAAAGCGCAAGTTCTTGTCTAAGAGCACAAGTTGAAATGCCTGCTTTAACTCAGTCCATGTCCACGGATAGGAACCTCCTTTCAGTGAATTGTAAGCCTCCCACCGTGTCTGGAAAATCTTAAGTATATGTTCTGGGCGATCCCGTAGCATTTGATATAGGAGTGATTGCATTAGCCCGATCCGCGACATCTGCATTGCTGTGCCAGAGTTCCAAAAGAAGAAGCTTCCAATTACCAAGGGATTCCCTTTTGCCCATAACTTAAAATGCTTCGTAGTACGTGGATCTTCACTAATAAATCTCATTAGTGTTGATTTTCCGGATCCGGCCTTTCCGGTTATCCAGTAGATGGCATTGCTATTGTCACTTGATAGCCACTTAACAAAATCATCCCATGGTTTATCGATTATGCTCGGATACTGAAAGATCCAACCAAATGTCGCTCGATGGTTTTTACATATCCTCTCTTGGCGATCGCTCATACTCGGAAATTTGAGAAGGGCGATAGCTTTGCGACAGAACTGTCTGTGCCTTACTTCCAGCTTGACGGATCTATCCAAGTGTTCCGAGAACGTCGACATATCCTTTGGGTTTTCAGCGTGCCAATTATTCTTAGAGATCTCATCTACTAAGTCTGCCTGTCACTGCCTATTTTCTTTTATGACCTGCATCGTATCGTCATTAAGGCGCGAGGCTCCATTGTCCGATGCATCTATACGCTCCCTATAATCTACAGTAAGTATAAGCGGGCCAGGAGGATAGCTTATTAGACATACCGTAGACAGACTAATAGGGTTGTGTCAACTTGCTTTTGGATGCGTTCTAGTTTTTTCTCAAGCGCAGTAATCTGACTCTGATTCCAAATGTTGCCGAGTGCTTGTCTGAAACTCTTCCACTTCCTATGCCCGCCAAGAAGTCTCATCTTATCTAACTCTTGTAAGAGTTGCTGGGCAACATCGTCACAATCTTTGCAAATCCGGTTAAGTTCTTTCTCCGCCACGCTGAGCTTCTCTTTGGGGCGATTCTTATTGGCATTTGTCACATTGTGAAGGCGCGCGTCTGATCTTGCGCGTAGTGGGATAATGAGCTCGGAAAGGCCCCTCGAAATATCTTCTATTGAAACATGCTCTGCTGACATCCCATCAGCGGAGCGATAGATCTCAAGGCTTCCGGAGACCAATTTCCTTCCAAAGTCGACGAACTGAATCACACTGGCAGCGCAGCCCATTGCGGAGATTGGATCCATCGTGGGTTATCTCTGGCAATCAATAAACGATAGGTGTTATGACAAGGCAAGCTACCATTCAATGTGTTAAAGTCAAATGCCGTAGTGTAATTCTCTATGGGATTTCCTATCTTTTATTTAAAAGCCATTAGAGGCTGAGCCAGACAAGGCTGGCAAGAGGCGCAGTTATGAGGCTTATCTTTGATAAGTTAGTGAAGGTTGAAGACGATTAGTCAGCAAGCCTGCAGCTTAATTAATTATCGCGTGTCCCACTCCAAAGTCGCGTCTCCCACCTTGGGGAAACTGACCGCCACCAAACGATCGCCATCGACCAATGACAGTCAACACGACTCTTGTTTTCTTCGCGTATACCAACGTTTTTATTATATTTTGAGGTTAACACGAGCTACTCTATAGTTACACACTACCACCTCCCTCACAATGTCCTCACGCCGCCGCCTCGTCTCACGCACAAACCAAGACGCACCAGCGTCCTCCCCCGCCGCACCTCGCACCCAAGCCTCCTCCTCCGCATCCCGCTCAGCCCTACCCCCCTACGAGCCACCAGTCCACCCCCTCACCTTCTCAGCAAAGCAGCAACTCAACACTCTTGTTGATGATACCGACTACGGGAAGTATCGCAAGCACCTCGCCACAGCGATCACGACGCTCTCGAACGCGACGGTGGAGAGCAATGACACTCTGAGTCTGGCTAGGATGAAGCTTGAGCGGCAGGTTGAGCGGAGGAAGGCGAGGGAGTCACAGCGGGAGGATGAGGAGGGGGAGACAGAGAAGACGGAGGAGGAGGTGGCTATGGAAGAACGGGTCGCGAAGCTGGAGGTTGAGGTGGAGAGGTTGACGCAGGAGGCGGAACTGGCGACAAGGGAGCTGATCGATTACTCCGAGGAGCTAAAGAGACAAGAAGGTCTGATCAGGGGCGTGGCAGAGAAGGCAGCTACTGCACCGGGGCCTCGGCAGGGCCGCAACACGAGGAGGCGCCTCGCAGCAGACGGCTCGGACGACGACAACTCGGACGACCCAGACTTTGAGGTCCCGGACGCCGACGCCGACGCTGGAGCAGACACCCCCAGTGTAACTGAGCTCCTCGCTGAAGCCCAAGCCGCGGCCGCAGCACAGTACGCTGCGAAATCGATGCGCGCACGCTACGCCGACAATAACGACTACCAGACCTTCAAGAAGCACGTGCACGACGCCTCACACCATGGAGCTAACGCGCCTCCCCTGCCTCCGTCATCCGCGTGGTTCCCGTCTGCGAGCGAGGCGAGCGCACAGGGCCGTATTACGCGCGGCGCGGCGAATAATGGCGATGAGAGCGACGAGGACCTCGTGTTTGCCGGTGCAGTGAGCAGTCTCAAGTGTCCGCTGACGCTGAAGCTGTTCGAGGTCCCGTATAGCAACCGCGTGTGCCGGCATACTTTTGAGAAGTCTGCGTTATTGGAGATGTTTGAACGGGGCGCGACGGTGTTTTACGAAAATTCGCAAGCGCGGGGACGGAATCGCGGGCCGGGTGTGATGAAGTTGAAGTGTCCGAGCTCGGGGTGCGATGTTATGCTGGAGTTAGGGGAGTTTTATGAGGATGAGATGGTGAAGAGGCAGGTGAAGAGGGCGAAGGCTGTGGAGTCAGCGGCGGAGGGGGAGAGTGAGGGTGAGGAGGAGGGGCAGGCGGTGGATGTGGATATGGATTCTAAGGATCAGGAGTTTGATGGGTATGAGGAGGTGCAGGTCGCGGGGACGCAGATGTAAAATGAGGTCTGGGATGGGATTTGATGGCGTTTGGGATTGGGCCTGGTGGGTGGGGACTTGATACCATTATAGATGCACGACTGACGGCAGCGTTTGATATTTTTTGTGGACGTGTAATATCCTATGGGGCTGGTGTATAGCTAATTCACATTGCACTTCAGCTTAGATGGAGTTGTATATTTCGCAATGTTTTTGTATTTTCAGGTCAGTGACTAGAGTTTGCAAAAATCACCCATATGATATGCATCCTATCCCGAAACGCCGTGAGTAACGATTCTACCCGGACGTAAAAGCCACCCTCTATTTCCCAGAGTATGAGTATGCTTTTTTCTCCACCCGTATGAGCATGGCCTCAGACTTAAGAGTACTCGAGTCGCCAACGCTATGCCTCCATTTCCACCGAGCAATGCAAATCCCACCAAGCAGTATCTTACAACCTACACCTTATAAAAGCAGAAAGCTACGTAAAACTCCGCAGCCTCCATCTCCTCATCACTCACCAACAAGCCCCCGCTCCCTCGTCCCCTAACACCCATCCGCTCGCTCAAAGGGCCCAACACCGGATCGTCCTTCTCCGAGCGCCAGATCTCCCCAAACGACTTGTGATACTGCATCTCGAGGTTGTAGTCCTCAGCGATAGCACGGAAAGCCTCCCAGGGTACTACGTACTCGGGCACCTCCTCGACGGCCTCGTGGAGGAAGAAACTGTACTTCCACCCGAAAGGGGGACGGAACACGCCGTCAGCGGGCGTTTGGCCCGCGAAGCGCACGCGGTAGATGTCGTTGCCCCACTCGGCCGTCTCGGCGATCTCGCCCTCGTCAAGATCGGCTGGCGCAGCACCATCTGCAGCACCAGCAGGTTTCCCCTCTGCCGCAGCAGCAGCCGGTGCTGGCTCTGCGGCCTTCTTAGCTGCCTGGCGCTCATTAAACTCCACTGCGCGCGCACTCAGAACGTCAGAGTCGGGGATACAGCCAATGAACCTCCCTCCCTTCTTGAGGGCGCCAGCCACATTCTTCAGCATTATGCGAGCTTTTTGCTCGGACTCGAAGGCGTAGTGCATCGCGAACATCATGCTGACGACGTCGAACTGGCCGCCGCTAAAACGCGAAGGGCCGCCAGAGGCGTCAAAGCCGACTTCTCGCACGATAGGCACTTTCTCGATGGACTCCCCGAAACAGTCTTGCACTGCGAACTCGCCGTGGAATAGACGAGGTGGCGGGCGGTTGTTGTACCCGCCACGTCCACCACGACCACCTCTGCCACCGCCGCCACGGCTGGCCATCTGGCTGTACCGCTCCCGCGCCTGTTCGATAGACACATCAGCCGGGTCCAGACCGACGTAGAGATCCACAGGCTGAGGCGCCTGCTGCCACTTCCCCAGATCCCCTCCCTTCCCACACCCCATATCCAGCACCAACAATCCCTTCACCGGGGGCGCTCCATACTCCGGCTGCTGTCTACCAGGCGTGAAGTCCTCACTCGGCGAGAACTTCTGGATAATCGTGCTCTTGATCCAGTTATTGAAGCTGCGCAGCCCCTTGATACGGCTGTCTGTGCGGCGCCAGTCGCGGCCACGCTCAGGCACGGCGTTATAATGCTGCCTCACAGCATCGTGGATACCGCGCGCATTGTGTGCTGCGACGGCGTCGCGCTGCTCCTTCTCGCGCTGCTGCTGGCGCTGGCGGATCTCGTCACGCTCGGTGTCGGTGATGCGTGCGCGGCCGGTAGGACGTTTCTTGCGAGGGCGGTCTTCGTCATCATCGTCACCGGTGTTTGCTAGGGGTGCTGCAGCGACGGGTTTGGGGGAGGAAGGGCGCTCGTCGCGGCGGGGCGTGGAGCGGGAGGGGGAGATGGAGGAGCGGCGGCGTTTGCGAGCTGGTTCGAGCTTGGTGGCATCGAAGGGCTCGGGTTGGGCTTCGTAGGGGCCTTTGGATTTCGAGTCGTGGGAGTTGGATTCACCTGCGGCGTGGTCTGAGTTCACATGGGTGGGTGTGGAGGTTGCAGATGAGGTTGTTCTGTTCCTTCGTTTTGCGGGTTCGAGCTTGTTCGCATTGAAGGGCTGCGGTTGAGGTTCAGAGACCTCAACGGCGGCGTCTGAAGCCATATTGGCCTTCAGATTAGTCTGATATCTTTGGATGTATTGGTATAAAGAATTGAATTGTAGGAAGCAAGTTGTAAGTTGTGAGTTGTAAATTATTTGTAGTTATCTTGTCAGTTTGAGGATCAAAGGTTCAGCAATTGTCGTTGAGCCTGAGGCTAGAAGTAGCCTTGTGCTAGGATATGGGACACGGCTGAAGGTAGCGTGGACGGTTTATCTGCGAGAAGCTGTAACGTAATAGTCAACAGCCTTAAGTGATTACGAGTAATTAAAAGCACTGGTTTTATATGTAGTTTATACTAGCGCTTTCTAAGTTCCAAATAACTGTTATAAATTGTTTATTTCTACAGCTTTGAAGCTGCATTGTCTTTATAAGTTCTTATATTGGGGCCTTGGAATCGAGGCCTTAACTGTGTCGACGTTTTACCCTCGTCCCAGGATACGCGGCGCTAGTGTTGCCTCGCGGTGTGAGCTTGTGAGCTTCTGGCCCAAAGGCGATTACAGCATCACCAAACACACCCACGACCTCACAATCGAACCGCGTCCCCAATCTCTACCATCTCCGACCCAACCATCCACCTCCAGGTTCGAACTTCACCATGGGTTCCGAACCGCAATACGCGAAATACCCCCTCCTCCCTCTCGCCCAGAACATCTTCACCCTCACAAACGCAGCCGCGCCAAAATCCGTACAGCAAGCTTCCCTCAAGAGCCTTCAAGATGCCATCTCCGAACACAAGATGGCGCCGCTGTACAAGTACCTCGCACATCCTACAGAGGGCGTCTTGAACGGGTCGGGCCAGAGCACGTCTTCACAATCGACCAAGCCTACGGGACGGAAACCGAGCGTGGGAATGGTGACTAGCAAGAACGCCGTGTCTCAGGTTGACCTGCCGTGGGATGAGGCTCTGTATGAGAAGCTGAAGAAGGATAACGATGAGGAGCTGGAGAAGTTCCAGAAGGAGGAAGAGGATGCGGAGGAACAGGCTGGCGAGACAGAGATCCAGGCAGCTCGGGGGAAGAGGGCAGAGTTCTACGCACGAGTTGGTGACAAGGTATGATTATCCCAGCAACAGATCCGGGAAGATGCTAACTATTTCATCTAGGACAAGGCAATTGCAGGTTACGAAGCAGTATTCGAAAAGACGGGCGTTTTGGGCACAAAGATCGACCTGGTCCTCGCGATCATCCGCCTTGGGCTCTTCTACGGCGACAAAGTGCTTGTCAAGAAGCAAGTTGAGCGAGCATCGACTTTGGTGGAGAGCGGTGGTGACTGGGATCGTCGCAACCGCCTAAAGGCCTACGAGGGCCTGCACCTTCTCACCGTGCGCGACTACAACCAGGCCGCACCACTCCTCCTCGACAGTCTCTCCACCTTCACCAGCTACGAGCTGTGCTCCTACTCCAACCTCGTCGTATACTCCGTGCTCGCCGGCTCCGTATCCCTCAAGCGCGTCGACTTCAAGTCCAAGGTCGTTGACGCCCCCGAAATCAAAGCCATCCTCGGTGAAGGCGAAGACAAGCTCTCCGCGCTCTCCGGCGCTCTCTCCGCCGGCCCCGGCTCCAACAACGACGCCGATATACACGACGCGCCTTCGCATGCCAAGACAGCCGTCAACCTGACGACTCTCGGCTCCTCCACCGCCGACTACCCCGAGACCGAGGCGCCGATCGACTTCGCGCCGTTGGCTCAGCTAGTCAGCAGCCTGTACACAGGCAGTTACCGCTCGTTCTTTGGCGCGCTCGCGGCCGTCGAGGAGAGCTTCCTCACTCAGGACCGCTACCTGTACGAGCACCGCGGGTGGTTCGTGCGCGAGATGCGGCTGCGCGCGTACCAGCAGCTTCTGCAGAGCTATCGCGTCGTGGGACTCGAGAGCATGGCTAACGACTTTGGCGTCTCGGTGGACTTTCTCGATCGGTAAGAACCCCACCCCCCGCGTTAACTGGGACTATTTTTGAGAGTGGATGTGCTAACGGATCTTTGATACAGTGACCTGGCGAAGTTCATCGCGGCGGATCGCATCCCTTGTACGATCGACCGCGTGACGGGTAAGGGGGTTATCGAGACGAATAGGCCGGATGATAAGAATAAGCAGTATAATGATGTGGTCAAGCAGGGGGATCAGCTGATCACGAAGTTGCAGAAGTATGGGCAGGCGGTGAGGCTGAGGGGGAGTGAGAGGGCTTAGATGGGTGGGTTCGACGGGGGGAGTAGGGGGTTAGATGGGGAATAGTGTATGATATGAATGGACGTCAGAGAGACCATTGATCATTGATTGAAGCATCGTGTGGATGGGACCATGACTTGCTTCGTGCTGAGGGGTGTTTGCTTCGTGTGAGGGTTCGCGTGGGAGTATAGTTGTTGTATCCTGGAGTCATATAGATCCGTTGTTAAGGGAGCCACTCCGATAGTTCCCGCGTGGTTATATATCTGAGGCTTTTGAGTGGTTTTGAGCGCCGTTTGTAGCTTTCCGGGAGTCATAGATATCCTTGCTCACCGTTCAAATGATAGTGGAGCTCCATGCGGGCTAGATTACCGCGCTACAGGCACACCGCAGTAGGGTGTATATTTCAAGATACGAAAACCACTCGGTGAGGGGTTTGTGGTGTAAGTCTCGTAGGATTACTGATATATCGCGATATTTCTACAAATCTCACGATCTCTCTCAATTTAGCTGACAACCCAATATATATTGATAAGCAGCCGGCCATATGTAATTTAGCAAGATTATATCGATTATGGGGATTGTGGGTTAGGGTAGCAGCCGTCATCACCACGCGGGGCAGCGACGCGGTACGATTACTTGAGTGGAGGCGGCCGCTTTCTCAATGGACCCTCTCCAAACCCTTATTTTTCTTTTTATTTATTTTATTTCATTCTTTTCATTCTTTTCACCTACCACCCTTTTAATTCCTTATTCCCCAATATCCTCCCCATTCCTCCTTCCCTCTATCATCAATCAACGTCAATCCTCTCAATCGGCGCCCTCCATCTCCCAACAAAACCTCGGCCAGGAGTCTGACTCGCAGCGCCAACGCCGGCCGAAGCCGGAGCCTTCCTATCCCCCTCCTCACCCCAGCGAAGATCATAGGCTACGGACTTCGCCCTCCACCTCCACCTCCGCACACCCGTCATTATCCCCCACTACTATCCTGCCCGCCTCCAGATCTCCGCACTCCGACTCGCTGTACCGCGCCTTGTGCCTGGCCTGCAGGGCCTATTACGTCCCCCGATCTTGCTTCATCGCGTCTCGTTCCACTCCACTACTCCCCCTCCGACGACAGAGGTGTGCCTGCCATTCGACCACTACTCCACTGTGAAACCAAGAGTACAGCCTGCGAAAGGCTGTACTTAAGAGCGACGACCCCGCCATCATGGCCTTATCAAGGGTCTCTGCGTCTGGTGCTTGTAACCGCTTCACCACGTTATCTCGTTCCTCCTCTTCTTCCTCCTCTACAACTTCGGCTCTGACTAGATTCGGCTTGGAGACTGTGTTACTTAGTAAGCCTCATCTTGCTTTTTCCTTATCCTTATATGCGCGCGTGCCGCTCTGTGCATCCAAGCAAGATCAGCGGTGGAGTAGTGGTTGAGCTGGTGGTCCCTGCAGATAATCTGCAAGGAGGGGTATTATAACCCCCGCGGTCGAGTTTGTCAACACTCATCTATATTTTTCCTTTTGCCCAACACTATATACCTCCTTCTCACGACGGCCCTCTCTTCGACCATTCAAACTAACAGTCTACTGCACAGCCAAACAACCTCCTCTCACCCGCTACTCACCCCTTACCTACCGCACAATGTCCACCTCCCCGCGGCTGCGAAGCCTCAACATCGACAACATCAACCCCCACGTCCGCAAGGCCGAATACGCCGTCCGCGGTGAGCTCGCCGTGAAGTCTGAAGAATACCGCGCCCAACTCGCCAGCGGCAAAGGCAAAGACCTCCCCTTCGACGATGTCATCTCGGCCAACATCGGCAACCCGCAACAGCTCGACCAGAAACCCATCACCTTCTTCCGCCAGGTCCTGAGTCTCCTCGAGTACCCCCCGCTGCTGGAGAAGGAGGACGTCCTCCTAAACCAGCTCAGATATAAGAAGGATGTTATCGAGCGCGCAAAGTGGCTGCTCCAGCAAGTTGGGAGTGTCGGTGCGTACAGCGCCAGCACTGGTCCCCAGGGCATAAAAGAGAGCATCGCCAAGTTCATCGAGAGTACGTCCCCCTTCACCCCACTCACCCCCCTCACCCCTCACCCCAAACTAACAGCACCCCCCAGAACGTGACGGCCACCCCGCAGACCCCTCCTCCATCTACCTCAGCGCCGGCGCCTCCTCCGGCGTCAACACTTTGCTCCACGTCATCTGCGCCGGCCCCAAAACCGGCGTCCTCGTCCCAATCCCCCAATACCCTCTCTACACCGCAACCCTCTCCCTCCTCGACGCCACCTGCGTACCTTACTACCTCGACGAAGCGAACGCCTGGTCCACCTCCGCCGAGAGCATCACCAGCGCCCTCACCACCGCAAAGGAAGCCGGCACAGACGTCCGCGCCATCGCCATCATCAACCCCGGCAACCCGACCGGCGCATCGCTGTCCTACTCAGACATCGAATCCGTAATCGACCTAGCCGCCTCCGAGCACCTCGTCATCCTCGCCGACGAAGTCTACCAAACCAACGTCTTCATCGGGAAGTTCCACAGCTTCAAAGCCGTGTTGAGGGATATGCAGAAGAAGAACCCGGGGAAATACGATAACGTCGAGCTGGTTAGCTTACACTCCGTGTCCAAGGGTATCGTAGGCGAGTGCGGACATCGCGGGGGTTACTTCGAGCTCTGTGGCTTTGACCCAGAGGTTGTGGCGCAGATCTATAAATTCGTTAGTATCTCCCTCTGCGCACCTGTCATCGGCCAATGCCTCGTGGAACTCATGGTCAACCCCCCTGTGGAGGGCGAACCATCCTACGACCTCTACAAATCCGAAGTTGACGGCATCTTCGCCGGCCTACAATCCCGGGCCACAGCCATACACAAAGCATTCCAAGCCATGGAAGGCGTAGAGTGCGGTCCTCCCCAGGGCTCAATGTACCTCTTCCCCTCCATCACCTTACCGCAGAAAGCGATCGAGGCGGCGAAGGCGGATGGGAAGACGCCGGATGCTTTTTATGCGATGAAGATGCTGGAGGCGACGGGGGTGTGTGTTGTTCCCGGTGCGGGGTTTGGGCAGAAGGAGGGGACGTTGCATTTTAGGACTACGTTTTTGGCGCCGGGGACGGAGTGGGTGGAGGGGGTGGCGAGGTTTCATGAGGAGTTTATTAAACAGTATAAATAAATCATGGGTGTGGTTGGATAGTATGGAAATAGGTGTGAGGGGGGGGTGGTGGGTGATATGTGGAAAGATCGGAATAGACTACTGGGTGGATAGGCTTGGAACCGCATCTCAATCATAAATTCGTATAATTGCTTTCCGCTTGCGAGTTTCTTGTAACTTCTGCAAGGGGGTTCTCTCATCCCATTTCCCTCTGTTTTCTCGCCCTGTTGACTTCTTGTCAACACCAACCAGATCCCCTTCTGGCTCCGAGACCTCGGTAATTTTCCATCCCATCATACCCAGATTACTTCCACCATCTCATCCCATTCCATTCCACATCACGCCCCCACCTCCACCTCCACCTCCCCCTCCTCCCTCCTCGGCCTAATCCAAATATTCGTCTTCATATCCGGCACCGCATTAAACATAAACCCCAGCTGCCAATCCCTCGGCCTCTCCACCTCCCTATACTTAAACCTCTCCAAAAACTCCAGCAAAAACAGCTTCACCACCACCAGCGCCAGATGTCTACCAGGGCACGCATGTTTGCCTACAGGGTTCCCGTCAGTACTCATGGGCGTGAAAAGCAAAGAACCACACCAGGGGAGGAGGAAAACACATACCATGACCAAAACTCATAAACCGATCAGTAGGCTGACTACTCGCCACCTTATCCCCCGCAAACCTAAATCCCTTGAATTCCCCCGGCTCCTCATACACCCCCGCATCCATATGTATCCCATGCAACGGCATCTGCGTCACCGCGCCAAACGGTAAATGCACCGGTTTCGCCCCCTCAAACCCCTCTGAGGGCATCAGCGTCACGCCTTTCGGATCAAGCACCTTCCGCTGACTCAGTAATTGCCCGATCGGATGCAGACGCTGCGATTCTTTGATGAAGGAATCCAGCAAAGGGAGGGAGGAGAGGGCTTGTGTCGTCCACACCCCGTTATTCCCAGCGAGCACCGCGCGCGCTTGTTCCAGGATCGGGTCTGCGTAAAGCGAGGGAGCGTGCGAGACGAGGTCGTGGATGCAGTGCGTTAAGGTTATAGTAGTAGTATCCACCGCCGCAAAAGATAAATCCAGTAGCCGTCCAATAACCCCCGTAAGCACTGTCGCTTCCTTCGCCTCAGCGTACCCGGGGCGCGAGAGGACGTAGTTGACCATCATAGGCAGGACAGTCGGTTCGCCATCCGGATACGTGCCTGGCGTCGGCGGGTTAGCGAGTAAAGCGCGGACGTCGGGTAGGATCAAGGCGCGCAGTTTGGCGACACGGCGGGTGGTGTTGAAGAGTGGTGCAATCAAGGGAACGATAGGACGCCAGAGGTTCTTGAGGAGGAAAGACTGTATGATAATCCCGTTTGCGAAACCGGCCAGGGTATCAGTCCACGCCGGGAGTGTGGTGTATTTCTTGCCCACGAGAATGCGTGTTGTGATGCGCCCGATGGCAGTGAGGGTCGAGGGGTGCACGGTTAGGGGGTACCATTCTTCTTCGTCTCCTGAGAGGAGGGAGGCGGGGGTGCTGGGGGGGAGGAAGTGGAGGGAGAGGGTGGTGTGGATTTCGTCTTTGAGGGGGGCGATCATGGCGTCGACGGAGCGGGTGATGTCGGTGCGGACGAGGTGGATTATGTCGGTGTTGTCGTGGCCGAGGAAGGGTTCGAGGACGAGGCCCTGGGTTGGGGGTTAGGTTTGGTGGTGGGAAAAGGGGGGAGGGGGAGGATGGGGACTCACGTCTTCGTTTGCGGGGGTTGAGTTTGCCATTTTGTCCGGGATCTTGCGGATTGCTGCGAAGACGGAGGGGGGGAGGACGTAGTGTCCGCCGGCCATGAATGCTTCATTGTTTTTTGAGTACTGGATTTTGTTAGTATTTGTTTTGCCTGCCTCGAATGCATCGCGATCACTGCCGCTTTCTCATATATCCCATACATCGCCCCAAGAAGTATCACACGCATCACCCCTATCTCTCACATCTTCAACCACCAATCCCCTTTCCCACTTCTCAAAAGACAAAAACAAATAAAATCTTGCTCACCTTCTCATAAAACTGCTCAATCAGTACACTCCCCGGCACACTCTTTCCCCTTAAAAACGCCCACCATGAGTTTGACGCCACAGGCGGCGCCTTTCTCACGACCGTCTGGAAGAGGGCGAAGAGCTGGACGTAGGCGATGTAGGTGACGAGGGCCGTTGCGGCGTAGATGAGGAGGGACGGCATGGTGGCGTGTGTGGTGAAGGAGGTGAGTTGGTTAATGTTGGAGGTTGTCGTTGGCCAATGCCTTGTTTGGTGTTTTGTAGTCGTCCAATCCCTCTTTGCTCTTTGAGGTCGTCGGTCGGCCAATGCCTTCCTTGCTGGTTGATAGTCGTCGATGGACAAAGTCTTGTAGTTTGTAGATAGTCTTGCTCAATAGCTTGCTCGACAGCTTGTACTTCGACGTCGTCCAGTTCACCCACTTAATTCCTTCCTTGCCTTCGTTCTTCCCAATCCTCACAATCCTCACAATCCTCACTCAATCCCTCTCCTTCCCAATCCGTCTCAACAAGCCCACCTCACGCAAGCCGAAGCCGCAACCTATAATAAAACCCCCCAATATACCCCTCCCCACCACTCTGTCGTCGTCGTCGTCGTCGTCGTCCCGTCTCAGCCGGCTCGTGCACTCCCACCTCGTGTTTCACAAAAAAATCAAGTAGTCAGCAGCAGGAGCAGGAGCAGCTTTCCCTTATCCGTCCTATCAGCCGACACACTGCGCTCTTTCCTGGTCGTATGTCGTATATCGTCGTCGAATAACCACACACACAATCGCATAACACAACGCAAGTCAGAAATCGAAGCAGCGAGTAGGTAATCACGACGTCGTAAGGAAGGATGAAGGAAGGATGGAAAGAAGGAACGAAGGAAGAGAACAAGAGACATATATATGTACCACCCACCCGCCCTACCCTCAATCTCACCACCACCATCGTTAGATCCTACTCTACTAGCCCCCCTCCCCCCCCCCCTTCTCCTCATCCTCATATAAACGAGGTCCGGAATGCAACACTACCACAACCACCCACTTAGAATGTCCCTCCATATTACACCTCCATTCCAGCCCCAGCCCGTCACACGGCCCTCCCTCCCTCCCTCCCTCTCTTCCCAATCCCGCCAAGCGACCACCTATACCAGTATCGACGATCCCCGCGTGCTAGTCGTTACGCGACCTCGCGTCACATCACTTACTGTATCCACAGCTCGCGTAGAGTGCCGTGGCGGATTTACCTCACACATAACATACCGCGCCGAACCGAAGCGCAGAGTTAGACCTGGTCTCGGACTAAGAGGCAGATTCAGATGAAGACTCACTTCAGTCCCCGGTGGTCACACGGGAGGGAGAGAGAGCAAAGCAGCCCGTATGAGCGCGGCGGCGGGCGAGTCGGTATATCCATCCACCGCCGTCCCATCGCCGTCCCTGTCCTGTCCCATCACTCTGTAGAACCCTCACGCTCACTCACTCACACGAACACAATCCCCCTCTCCATCACCGTCACCACCACCTCCCCTGTCTCACCACACATCTCTCCCGGCTCCTCCTCATCCGCCTACCTGTATCACCATCCTTCTCCATCCAGTCCTCGGGTACGCCGCCGCCCTCGGTACGCCCATCCTACTCATCCCATCCCATCCCATCCCATCGCATCACTACAGAAAGCTCGCTTACGCACAGCACAGCACAGCACAGCACAGCACAGTTCCACACGTACGTACCACCTCTAACTCACCTCACACACTAATTACCTACAGTGCAGTAAAACGTACACTAACCCAAACCCACCCAGCACATCGGTTACCAGGCGACCTCCCCTCCCCTCCCGGCCCCCCACCACCAACCGACGTCCAGTCCAGTCCAGTACAGTCCAGTACAGTCCAGTACAGTCCAGTACAGCCCAGCTCGCTTATAGCAACGGCGAGCGGTCAACGCGCATACATGTCTAGTCGCCCTTCCACATATCGCGTACAGGACAACGAATGAAACACCGTTAAATACGGATTATCGACTCCTAGGTGGATGGGGTGTATGCACGTCTCGAAGCGAGATTCTGCACCGTTTATTCCGGGGGGGGGCGGTGGGTTTTTGTTAGTTGGCGTGATGGGAGAGAGGTCCTTCACTGATCAGACAGGACATATTTCCCATCCCCATCCAGCCAGCTGTACGATTTATTTTTCCGGCTGAAAACAAAAAAAAGAAAAAAAAAACTTTGTTCATCATACAATACAGCCCACGATCAGCACAAATATGCAAGACATAGCGTAGGGGGCGAGGCCTGCCTGTCTTGCTGTCTAACCGACTGGCTGGATGGATGATACGCGATATTTGACAACACGATGGCTAATACGATACGATATACCACACCCTTCCAAACCCCAACATCCCAGCACCACACCAGAGGCACGCACAAAATCACACACATCTCATAAGTTACGTAGGTATGGTATCTGTCTTCATCGTATTCACCCCCATCCCTCAATATTAACTACCCATCCCCCGGGCATCCATCCATCAACCGCTATTTACCACGACTATACACCCACAGACGCATATATACCTCCTACCCAGCCTGCCTACCCCTTCACCCTCCCCCTTTCCACCTCTCCCACCACCATCAGTCATGCCATGCCACCCGCTGATTCCCCCTGGTATCAAAAAACACAAAAAAACGTGCAAAACCGTAGCAAGTAATAAATAAACAGATAGCAAAAGACGCCCATCGTCGCATCGGCCCATCCAGCCTAGGCTGTACAACATCCATACAACCCTCAACCAAGGAAAAAGAAAGCAAGAGGGGGAGGAGGGAGCCGTGATCGAGTATTCCTTTTCGTCGGGTTTTCGTTAACAGCGCTGTTTTGTTGCTGTCGCTGCTGCTGCTGTCTGTGGTATCATCGTTCCAATCATCCCATAATGTCCGCCTTCTTTCATCCCCATAATAAGTCTCTCTCCTCGTCGAACCACCCCGACAGATATTAAAAAGAACGAACAGGTGTGCCGAGTAAACCGCAGCGCAGTGGTGTAGAGCGTAATAGCAAAAAAAGTAAACAGGTAAACAGATGTGAAAGGGCGCCGCGCAATGCCATGCATAAAACCGAATCCGAGTCGAGTCGGGATTGACAATAAATCAAACAAAAGCCGCCGGAGAGAGAAAAGAGGTGAGTGTGTAGGTGTAGGGTATAAACACCAGCTGGAGCACGAAGGCGATCGGTGACCGAAAAATCCACCACGTACGTAGAGCATAATGGAGGAGCCTCCATCTGTCGGACTTCCCAATCACGAGACGGTGCACCTAGTCGGTTCGGTGATCGAGGACTGTCATAAAATCCCCTCAGAACCGGACAAAAAGGGTAAACGGAGTCGTGTCACCCCCCCCTTCAACCTTGCGAAATCACAACCCTCGCCCCCTCCTTCCCCAACACGCCCTTCTCCTGCGGTTTCGGACTATGTCCCCTCCCCTTCTTCCTACTCAAAAAGCCCAACATCCCATTCGGCTTCCCCTGCGCACCACTCCCCGCGCTCCCCGGCCCACCACCAATATCCTTCGCATCAGCCGGCAGCGTCGTATCCCTCTTCGCAAGCTCACTCCAACTCCCCGTCTCGCCAAGGGTGACTTGTAATCCGCCGCCTTTACTAGCCATCCGAGAACTGCTTGATTGGCGCGTCAGGCGGCCGCCGCTGCTGCTCTCGTTGGCGCGGTGTTTCACCCCAGCCTGTGGTAGGGGGAGGTGCGGGACGGGAGGGACGTCGTAGGGGTTCGTGGTGGGACTAACTCTATACCCCCCATTTTTCGAGGATACGAGACGAACAGGCGCGTTTACGTCTGAGGGCGGAGATGAGCCGTAACCGATGGGATTCCCATATCCGTTGTTTGGCCCACAACCACCGCCACCACCGCTGCCGTTGCTGCCATTCCCATTCATAGACACAGACGGGGTGCGACGACGACCCGTCGGACCGCCGCCGCTACCGGGGGATTTAGAGCGCATTTTCGCGGAGGGTGCGGTTTCGCTGTTGCGTGGGGTGGAGCCGGGAGTTGTGGTGCTGCTTTGTGGTTGGGCGCGGGAGCGGTGTTGTGCGTCGTCTGCTTCTTGGAAGCTGTGGGGGTGGGTTAGTGTGGGTTGTGGAGGGGAAGGGGGAGGGGGGGGGGGGGAAGGGACCAACCGGTTGTACGCGGCGAGGGTGTAGTCGAATGGCATGAAGCCTGTCTCGATCATGCGGTATAGCTCATCCTCTCGGATCTCCTTATCCGTCGCGCCTTCTGCGAGCGGTTCCCTCGGTTTTTGTCGGCGTGTGCGTGCTTCCAGGGGTGCCTCTTCGAGGAGTAGCTCCTCCAGATCGTATGTAGCGTCGAAATTCGTCTTGTCTTTCGAGGGCACGAAGACGGGCTCGATCTCCTTGCGCTCTAGGGCCTCGAAGTCGACAGATCGGAAGAAGGGGTTGTCGATGAAGCTCTGCCATGTCGCGCCGAGACGCTTGGTTGGGTCGGGTTCGAGTGCCGAGCTGACTGCGTGCATGCATGGCATTGTGACTGGCGGGGAGGTGACGGGGAAGCTGGGGTTGGCGTTCATGATTAGCTCGCCGAGGCCCTTGGCGCTATGCGTATCGAATGGTCTCTGTTGGGGAGTTAGGAGCTGCTGGGTATATAGCATTGCGACTTTCTCACCTTGTTGTAAATGCACTCGTAGAAGAGAACGCCCAACGACCACCAATCCGCAGCGGGACCGTATCCTGTTCCTGCCCAAACTTCAGGCGATAGATATGGTTGTGACCCAGACTTGCTCGTCAGGGGTTTTCCGGGCGTATAATCCGATGCAACATTCTAATAAGCCAGTCAGTTGTGCCCCTCTTTAAAAATCGCCAATGCCACATACAAAATCTGCCAAATGGATATGGCCCTCCGAATCCAGCAACACGTTGTCTGGCTTCACATCCCTATGTATGATCCCCTGCTTATGGATATACTTCAGCGCGCAGCCCAACTCTGCGATCCAGAACTTGACTGCGTCCTCGGTAAACGACTTGCGCGCAATGTGAAATCGGAGATCGCCTCCGCTCATTAAATCAACAACAAGGTACCTTGAACTAAGTCAGCGTGCTGTTTCCATTGACCCAGCATATGCCCAGCTACTCACATGTATTGGGTATCTTGAAACGAGTATCGCAAATTGCAAATAAACGGATGGTTCAGGTGTTCCAGCATGCGGCGCTCTCGAATTATATTCCTCACGCTCTCGGTTCGTACAACTATATCTCAATCAGCAGGTTGTCGAGGGGGATATCATCGAGTGTGTACTGACTGTCATCCTTGCGGATATACTTCAGCGCAAACGTCAGTTTCGTGTATTTATGTTCCACGATGCGGACTTTGCCGAAAGCACCCTTTCCTACCACACGTCCGAGGGTGAAGTGATTGAGGCCGACTGAGAGATGAAGTGTTAGCAGTTGCCATTGACTATAACAGAGGGCAATGGGCAAATATGATCCCGCGGGGGGAGGCCGTAACATACCATCATCGCCCGGGCAATACGTCGTAGACTGGCTCGCTCCCATGGTCGCAAATGTAGCCTGGACAGGCTGGCAGGGCCGGCACGGGTTTGCGAGCACTTGTAGAAAAACGCTCAGGAAAGTAGCATTCGGCGACTGCACATTCTAGGTTGCAGGGCTCGTGGGTATGTGGTATGTTCCGCTGGCACTGGGTAGATCGGTGCGCTGGGAGTGAGGCTGTTCGGAGCGGGGGGGCCGCGGTCGTAGTTGTAGCTGTAGCTGTTGATATCGGGAGCATGTGAGACAAGAGCCCGTTGTCGACGATCAGACAGATTTCAACGGCGGTGAGGCGTTGAGAGGCGTGAGGTGGGCGTTCGAGAAGAGTGGAAAGAGCGGGAGGTGTCGCGGGGAGGTTCGTTTGTTCGATTGTTCGTGGTTCGCTCCAGGCACGGCCTCGGGAACGTGGAGAATCTTGGAAGAACGAGAGGCGAGAGAGTGTCGGTTTTGCGGGAACTAGAGTGCAATTGCAGAGTATGGTATGGGGGTATATGGGGAGGATATTCCAGGCTGACGCAGCATCAAACAGAGGCTCAGACAAGATGGGAATAAACGGAAATGGCGGTATGGGCGGTATGGGGTAAGAAGGAGAGAAGAATGTCGCCGTCGCTGGCTGGCTGGTGCGGTGCGGTGGTTCTGTGAGAGAGGGAAGGGGAAGGGCTCCGTTGGCTGAATTGGTTGGTAGTGGGTGATCGGAGGAAGTTTGTGCCCCATAGAGGAAGAATCAGGTACTTTTTCGTAGTGGCGTAGTTGGTGTAGTGGTGTAGTGGTGTTGGAGTAGTGCTGGAGTTAGTTTGGAGTAGTGGGAGTAGTGTAGGACTAGAGTCTTGTAGTGGTGATGGTGCTGACTTGAGTCCGAGGTGAGTTTGAGAAAGAGCAGAGTCAAGAGTAGAGTCAGGAGTAGAGTGAGATTAAAGTGAATTTGTTGATTTGTTGTGTTATGTTTTTGTTCTGCTGTGTAGAATTCAGGGTCTTAAGGGTTTGTTGACTTTACTGCACAAGGAGATAGATGCACCACTGGAGAATATTATAGTACTACACTACTAAAGGTACTTACCCCTAGGGCAAGTCTACTGTACAAATGCAAGTCACTTTTATTTCGTAGCACAAGGAAACGGGTAAGACATGTGTTTGCCATGCCTGCCATGCCTTCTCCATCCACATCCAACTACCTGGCGCTTCAATTTCCATCCTACCCTTACTACTATCTATAGTAATCTAGTACGGATCATACCGAGTCGTATAAGCGGATATTTGATATTGCCGCCTACGTATATAGCTTAACTTCGTACGTCCTCCAACCTCAAAATGGCCTTCAATCGCGATGATCCCTCATACCGTAATCTCGCTGAGATCGTGGAGTAGTCTCTCGGTACAACCGTGTGCGACATGTCTCTTATTGCCTCCTTGCCTGCGCAGCGCAGCAGAGCGAGAACAAACCGTGCGTTGCCGCATCCTCCGAGTCGACCATCTCTCTCCTAAAAGGATAATCCAAATAGGAGTGAGACAGCACGAAGAAAGAAAAAGCAGTAGTTCAAAAAAAAATAACCCCATGAATAGTAATCCACAACATCAAAACTTCAATCTCGGAGACTTTCTCAATCTCCCATTTCTCTCCTCGGCACCTCCTCTGACATCTCCGGTACATCTGTGTTCGACATCGATCATTCCACTCAACCAAGTACCGTCCCCCCTCCCCTACCCCCCGGCCGCCCCCTTGGAAAGGCGTGGCACTCGTGGCAGGATCCCCCAAGAGACGCAGGGGTTAATGAGGGTTTGCCTGCATCACATCGCACATGGCAAGACAGGGATCGAAGGTTGCCGTGATATTGGCTGCTGTTGGTGTGTTGCAGCGTAGGTAGCGTGCTGTACGAGCCAGCCAGTGGACAACCAGCACCACAGAAGAACAGCGGGACTTTTTGTCACTCCGTACCGCACTTACCAGCCCACTAACTCTCCTCTCCTATCTCTCTCCTATATCTCTCCTATCCCATCACTTCCCTATATCGATATCTCTCCCGTCTGCCCACGACTCTCTTCTCTCCATCTTCTCTCCACAAACCCAACACACCCCTCAAACTCCCAGCAAACAACTGCCAGACAAACTAGCAGCCATGTCCACGGCCGAGCAACTGCGGAGCCCGCGGCTAGTGTCCCCGACTATCTGTCGATAAATGCCCTTTCGTGTAGCCCGCCCAGGTGACACGGCTGGTAAACTCTCCGTCCCAAAAAAGTCGCCGGCTAGATCACAGCAGCAGATGGCAACAGTAACACCACATCCCATCCGTCTCTCACTCTCCCACCCACCGCTCTCCCCGCTCCAACCACAACGTCCATCGCCAGCGCACACAAGGCGAGAGATAGATCTCACCCATCCCCGTCCCTCTCCAAACTCCTCATCCCATCCAGATCGCCATCAGCACTCTCGCCTCTGCCCGCCCCCAGCCCTGCCAATCCCTCTCTATCCACCACAATCCCCAAAGCATCCTCATCCTCATCCCCATCCCCCCCACCCCCAGCCGTTTCACACACTCTCCTCCCGTTTCAAGCCACACCATCGCCATGCACTCCTCCTCCAAAACGTAAACCCGCCGCTCTCCCCGCCACCACGCCGACGCCCAACCCATCTATCTCCCTCTCTGGGGTCATTCCGCGCCAATTCCGCAGCGGCACATACCATACCAAGCCTTCCCTCCACGACGCCAGCTCGAGCGCGCCGATCACCCGCCGATGTAACTCCCCCATCCCTCTCCTGTTCCTGGCAGCACCACGCTTCAACTAAGCTACTTCCCTTCCTCACCATCCACACACATATCAAAGCCGCCACCACCTACCACCAACTCAAAACCCCCCCAAACCAGTTCCCCCTAAGTTCCCCCACCCCGCCAATACCCCCAATCTCCCCGCCCTCGCCGAAGCAGCCACGATCGGCAGAGGTCATCTGACCTGCCCGCTCTGCCAGGGATCCGTGCGCGCCTCGGAGCTGACACTAAGGAGGTTGGGGCGCAGTAGGGGTAGGTGCGCTGCCCGGGAGCCGAGCGTGGTGCGGTAGATGAAAATGTGTACGGGCATGCCATGCCATGCTCTGGTGCTGCAAGGAGGCGTGTGTTTGTTTGCTGACTTTAGTCACCGCTGCGCTGTTGCACAGCAACTCACTCCCTTAACAGTCAGGAGCAGTAGCCTGCCTCATCCCTCCGCCCACGCGTCGCCCATCACAACCTCGCATACCATCGCCGCTCACATTCCTCCCTGTAAGAACAAACAAACAACCGTACAATTCACCCACTAAGTTTCCCCCTCGCCTCCCTCTCTCCACACATTTCCCTTCCCCATCTCTCCCCCCCCTTCCACCCAGCCCCCAATAAAGTACTCATCCCACAGACCGTTGGTTGCGTGGCATACCGGGTTTGCCTTATCTGCGCTGACCTGAGCTGACATTTCTGGGCTCCACTCCACGCCCAAATCCCGCCCCAGCCGCACCTGCAAATGCCGTTTCGCCCACGTGGCAGGCCCCCTGTGGTGGTGTGTGGGTGGTGTGTCACGTGATTTGGTTAGAGAGAAGAGGGAGGATGGATGGTGGTTTGTCGGGTTTGCGTGCCTGATGCCGGGGGGTGTGAGCTATTTTCTTCCGGCCCGTGGTTGAGGCGTGGGGGTGGGGGTGAGAAGGTGTGGGAGGACGGGGAGGACGGGGATTGAAAGGTGGGTTTGAGAAGTGAAAGAGCATGGCAGCAAGGGCTGTGATTGGAAGCCAAAGTGGTACAGTAAATGTGGATTTTGATAAACGCCAGTCGCTATGCTATGGTTGTAACGCGCTATAAAACAGATAAAAATAGGGCAATAAGATGCAGATAAAGTCCCTCATGTATTCTCCGTCATATACCGATCGTCAGTTCGTGAAATCATGTCGTCGTCATCACTCTCGTGGGCCCTGGGGTATATCATATCGTACAGCTGGTGATCCATAGGTAAGCTCAAGTGAAATCAGTTCTCGCACCACACTCCCCTCGAGTCCAGAGTATATCGTTGGTTGCTCGTATGCTCCATCAGCTTTCGAGTCGGCTTCGTACGCTCCCTCAGTCCATACGGCGACGTATTCGTCCGCGGTTCCAAGTATCGACGTACCACCTTCGCCAGGTTCGCCTCGGTGTAGTGGAGTTTCCAGAGGTCCCTGTGGTAGCCTCTGTGCTTCATGTAGGTCCAATTGTTGGCCATCGACCGACGGGCTGGGCGCGTACATTTGCCTGCATGGTGTTAATGACACTGTACATATAAACAGCGACAATTCAACTTACAAACTCCATTCCGCCGCCTCTTATCGCGCTTCGTAAAGCGGAGGCATGAGCGGCAGTAGCGCGTGTTATTTGGCATCCAGTCACGCAAGCGGCGCCATAACTCGCAGTCGAATTTCTCATCGTGGAAGCACTCCCTGGGTCTGCACAAGTTCTTGTAGCAGTTGTCGAAGGGGCGGACACAATAATCCCACGAGTATCTGTAGAATGGCGGAAGTTCCGAGTGGCGAGACAAGGCGAGGATCTCGTTGGTGAAAAGGGGCGGTTTGGGAGAGGCGAAAAGGGAATGGAGTTTTTTGCTGGGTGAATTAGTGAGGACTCCATGCAATTGAAGAGAGGGGGACTGCATACTTGGCAAGACTAAGGCAGACCAAATCATTGTTTGTGCAGAAAGAGAGGATCATAGATTGAAGCTCTCCTGGCAGAGCCAGATATCGGTCTATCAATGTTGTGGCAGCCATTGCGGACGAGACAGGAAGAATGCGGGGTTAATAGTAACAGACAAAGGTGTTCCTATTGTAGAAAGGTCTTCAATTGAAGAATGAAAGAGAGGAATTGGGACATACCATAGCTTTATAGAAATCTAGAGACAGAGAAGCCGAACTTACCCATACGAAGCATTGAGGCATCACAGCCACAATCCCATGCTTTCCAACAAATTATGTGATGATTTGGCCCGAAAGATCAACCGACGCGAACATGACACGGTATCACGTGCGGGTAATTATAGGCATCAGCTGTTTTTGTGGGAACACTTAGACCCAATTAGGGATCGCTTAATCACATGTTCAGGAAACAGCGGCCCAAACGGTCATATTTACAACCTTAAATATATGACCCCAATAAATCTCGTGATATCTCCAGGCCTCCTTCACGTGAATTGATGTCATACTTTTTATGAACTTCAAAGATTGGTGCTGGTCTTATTGCCGTATACGACCGGCGGGCGGTGAGTACTTCAGATTCACACAGATTTACGTGTGGTATAAGTATACTTTCTTAGTGTTATAGTAGTACAGGCTTATACCAACTATTTGAGACTTTGGCCTGTCATAATGACAGGAAGGGAATACTTCTGCCACACATAGTTTGGTACGGGGCCAGAGGTATCTGTTAGGCCTGGTCCGAACCATACTTTCCAACTATCCGGAGCTATAGCTTGACAATGGCTTTTCTAGCTGTTAACAAGGGAAGTTCTGCTTCGTCGCTGCAGCCTTGATGGACATGGACCCTGTCCGTTGAAGAGACTCGAGTGCAATATATCATTTACCCTTCTTATAATTATAGAATGTTAACCACCACCTCAGGCAAGGCGACGTACTCAATATGGCTGACCAAAATATCGAGCGATTGATGAGCCGCATGTTTGGGCATGGACGGCAAGAAAACTCCGAAGAAGAGAAGACCAGGCACGTTGGAGTGGTATTCAGGCACTTGACAGTCAAAGGTGTCGGGATTGGGGCAAAGATACAGCCTACCGTCGGCGACCTCTTTCTGGCATTACCGCGAAAGATTGGAGCTATTTTCAGCGGGAATAAGAAAGCCCATGGGGGACCACCGATACGGACAATCATCAATGACTTCAGTGGCGTCATCAAGCCGGGGGAGATGGTCCTGGTGCTTGGCCGCCCAGGGAGTGGCTGCTCGACCTTTTTGAAGGTGCTTGGTAATCAAAGAGCTGGCTTCAAGAGCGTTGAAGGGGACGTCTGCTATGGAGGGGAATCAGCAGCAACCATGGCTAAGGAGTTTAGAGGAGAAGTCCTATACAACCCCGAAGACGACCTCCACTATGCGACACTAAGCGTCAAGAGGACTCTTGAATTTGCGCTGAAGACAAGAACACCAGGAAAGGAGTCGAGAATGGAAGGCGAGAGCCGCGACCAATACATCAAAGTGTTCTTAAAAGCGCTTACACAACTGTTTTGGATCGAGCATACACTGAACACGTTCGTCGGCAGCGAGCACGTTCGTGGCATATCGGGAGGAGAGAGGAAGCGTGTTAGCATTGCCGAAGCTATGATAACAAAGGCTTCTACACAGATGTGGGATAATTCCACGAGGGGTCTTGATGCATCCACCGCATTGGAATACGTGAACAGCATCCGAACATTGACCACTATGGCCAAGATATCAACGGCTGTGGCCTTATACCAAGCGGGAGAGAGTTTATACAAGGCCTTTGACAAAGTGTTACTAATCGACGAAGGCCGATGCTGTTATTATGGCCCCGCAGGCGCCGCAGTCGGATACTTTGAAAACCTTGGGTTTGAGCGCCCAGAAAGATGGACAACGGCCGATTTCCTCACCTCAGTCACCGACAAGCATGAACGGCGGGTGAGAGAGGGATGGCACGATAAGATACCCAAATCCCCCGAACAGTTCGAGGCCGCATTCCGTGGGAGCGAGATCGAGAAGGCGAACTGGCGCGAACTAGACGGATGTCAAAGTCTTGTCGAGGAGCAGGTCCGCATGAGAGCCGCGGCGACGACGAAGAAGACCGCGAAGAAGAACTATACGCTCCCATTCCACCTACAGGTTTTGGCGTGCACAAACGAGCACTTCTTCGTTATGCTGGGCGATCGACAGACTTTGGTTGGGAAATGGGGCGGTATCCTCTTCCAAGGTCTTATTGTTGGCTCGCTGTTCTTCAACATGCCGAAAACAACACAGGGTGTGTTTGAGAGGGGAGGTGTGATGTTCTTTATGCTGCTGTTTAATGCTCTTCTTGCTTTGGCGGAATTGACGGCGGCGTTTCAAAGCAGGCCTATCATGATGAAGCATAAGGCCTTCTCGTTCTATCGTCCTGCTGCTTATGCTATAGCTCAAGTTGTTATTGATTTGCCATTAGTTCTTATCCAGGTCTCCATATTTGATCTGGTGGTTTATTTTATGTCCAATCTCCAGCGCACACCAAGCCAATTTTTCATTTCTTTGCTAATTCTTTGGAGCTTAACTCTGGCTATGTACTCCTTCTTCCGTGCCATTGGGGCTTGGGCTGGCTCTCTAGACGTTGCAACTCGGTTTACTGGAGTTGCTATCCAAGCTTTTGTCACATACACGGGTTATCTCATCCCCCCGAAAAAAATGCGTCCCTGGCTGTCATGGCTTCGGTGGATCAACCCAGTTCAATACGGCTTCGAGGGCCTAATGTCCAACGAGTTTTACAACCTCGAAATCCAATGTGTCCCTCCGGTGCTCGTTCCAACCGGCCCCGATGCGCGGCCTCAGTTCCAGTCCTGTGCGCTCCAAGGATCCGAACCGGGGAAGAACTCCGTTTCTGGGAAGAATTACATCATGACGGGTTTCAACTATACCCGATCACACCTTTGGCGAAATATCGGCATCATTATCGGCTTCTGGCTATTTTTCGTCGCCCTCACTGCTCTAGGAATGGAGCGGCAGAAACCTAATGCTGGTGGTGGTGCTGTTACAGTTTTCAAGCGCGGCGGAGCTCCAAAATCTGTTGAGAGGGCTATAAAGGAGAAAGATGCCAACGGGGCGACCGAAAGTGAGGCTACAAGGGAGAGCTCAGTCGACACGACGGATGAGAGACCACGAGATTCTGGTGGTGGAATGAGGGAGGGAATAGCAAGGAACGAAACGGTCTTTACCTTCCAGAACGTTAGCTTCACAATCCCCTACGAGAAAGGGGAGAGAAAGCTACTTCAAGGCGTTAATGGTTATGTAAGGCCCGGCGAGTTAACGGCGCTGATGGGGGCAAGTGGAGCAGGGAAAACAACTTTGCTCAACACGCTTGCACAAAGAGGGGACACTGGTGTCGTTACGGGCGATTTTCTGGTAGATGGGAGACCCCTTCCCAAATCGTTCCAGCGCTCGACAGGCTTTGCTGAGCAAATGGATATCCATGAGCCTACCGCTACTGTGCGTGAAGCATTTCGGTTCTCGGCTCTGTTGCGCCAGCCAAAGAAGGTGCCGAAGAAAGAGAAGTACGAGTATGTCGAGAAGATTATAGATCTACTCGAAATGCATGATCTAGCCGAGGCTATAATTGGAGAGATTGGACACGGGCTTAACCAAGAGCAGCGGAAGAAAGTCACGATTGGCGTTGAGCTTGCCTCGAAACCGGAGTTGCTACTTTTCTTGGATGAGCCGACGTCTGGACTTGATAGCCAGGCGGCGTTTAATATTGTGAGGTTTCTGCGGAAGCTGGCTGATGCTGGGCAGGCAATCCTCTGCACTATCCATCAGCCGTCTGCCGTCCTCTTTGAGGAATTTGACGAGCTCCTCCTTCTCAAATCTGGAGGACGAGTTGTCTTCCATGGTACACTGGGAAAAGACAGTAAGGATATGATTGACTACTTTGAGGAGAATGGCGCCAAGGAGTGCCCAAAGGACGAGAACCCAGCAGAGTACATGCTGGAGGTAATCGGCGCAGGTGACCCCAATTACGACGGACCTGACTGGGCAGATATCTGGGAAAGATCAAAGGATGCCAAGAATAGGCAGGATGAGATTCGGAGGCTGGTTCAAGACCGTCGGCACGCCACGTCAGGACAGGGAGGGGCCAGAAGAGATGATAGGGAGTATGCTATGCCATATAGCACGCAGATCTTGGCTGTGATTAAGAGATGCTTCATTGCATACTGGCGAACCCCCCAATACTTCTTTGGGAAGTTGGTTCTTCATATAATTACTGGTATGCACGAACACGTTCCAGCCCAACACCTTGTCATCAGCTAACACGATATCTCGCAGGGCTCTTCAACACCTTCACCTTCTGGAAACTAGGCCACTCAAGCATCGACATGCAGTCCCGCCTCTTCACCATATTCATGATGATGACCATCGCCCCACCCCTAATCCAACAGCTCCAACCCCGCTACATCTCCTTCCGCGACGTCTTCAAATCCCGCGAAGCCAAATCCAAGATCTACTCCTGGCCCGCCTTCACCCTTGGCGCCATCCTCCCCGAACTCCCCTACTCCCTCTTCTGCGGCGGTATCTTTTTCTGCTGCTGGTACTTCGGTGTCGGGCTCCCCCTCGGCTTCCCCGCTGGCTACGTCTTCATGATGATCTGCCTCTTCGAGATCTTCTACGTCGGCTTCGGGCAATTCATCGCTGCAATGTCACCAAACGCCATGTTCGCCTCCCTCCTAATCCCGTTCTTCTTCCTCTTCATCGTCGCCTTCTGCGGCGTCGTCGTCCCGTACCCGGCTCTCCCGAGCTTTTGGAGGAGCTGGATGTACTGGCTAACACCCTTCCACTACTTCCTCGAAGGCCAGCTCGGCGTCGTCACAAACAACATCCGCGTCGTCTGCGACGAATCCGAGTTCGCGCGCTTCCCCCCTCCGCCCGGCATGAGCTGCGCGTCGTACACCGACAACTTCGTGGCGCGGATGGGAGGCTATGTGCAAGTTGGTGCGGGGGGGTTGTGCGAGTACTGTCAGTTCGCGAATGGGGACCAGTTCGCGAAGGGGTTTAATGTGTTTTATCGCCATCGCTGGCGCGATTTCGGACTCATGTGGGTGTATGATGGTTTTAATTTTATTGTGGTGTTCTTTGCGACGTGGATGTTTTTGGGGGGGGCGATGAAGATTAAGAAGGCGTTGAGTCCGAAGGATAGGAGGATAGCGAGAGAACAGAGGAGGGCGGCGGAGAGGTCGAGTGAGGGATGAGTGGTGGGATGTGGGATGTGTTGTAATTTTTCTGTAGTTTTATTGTAATTTTATATAGCTCCATCTGGATGGAAATATTAACATTGTTAATAATTAGTGTTGTTCAATATCTTCGACACATTCCAAACTCAAATAAGGGACATTATAGTAGTAAGCAATATAAATTTACCTACGCAGCTTCATTCGCATCAATAAACGCCACATTATGCTCATTATCTATTATTAATATCCAATTCCATCTATTCACACACTGTCGACCTCCCCAGAGCGATCACGCCCTAACCTTCCTACTCTCCCGCCGCCTCACCCACACAAACCACCCCGAACTCGCAAACGCCAGCGCGATGCCCACCCAGCTATACATCGGCATCCTGAACTTCGCCAGCACCGGAATGAGAAACGCATACGCCGGGATAGTCAAGAAATTCGTCGTCAACGGACTCGTCGCCAGCACGAGCAGCACCGTAGCGGTGAAGACGCAGAACGTGCCGAGCGAGCCGCACAGCATCATGAACCAGTGCCACGGCCGATCGAGGAAGTAGATGTTGCGCGCGATATTGGGCAGCTCGCCTGAGATCAGGACGAATGGGAGGGATATCATGATGGATAGTAGCGAGACGTGGTGCAAAAGCGTGTAGGTTGTGCGAGAGCTTGTGGGGTCGCGGGCGCGCTCTGGTGACGGTGCAGACAGGTTCTGGTAGGTTGAGTAGAGGAGGACTGGGAAGAGGGCTGCGCAGAAGGAGGAGATGACGCCGGCGAGGACGCTGTCCCAGGTTACGCGGATGTTGGAGCGGCAGGAGCCGACGAGGAGGTTGAGGGTTGCGGAGAGGGTGGCGGAGAGGAGGGGGATGGAGTGTCGGGTCCCTTTTAGGAGGGAGTCGGCGAGGGCGGTGAGGGGGACTATGCCGATGCGCGTGAGGACGTACATGGGGAGTTCGGAGTGGGCGTAGGAGATGGTGCTGAGGTGGATCTTGAGCACGTAGATGATTGCGAGGACTATGGTTTTACGAGCCACGGCGCGGTCGAATTCGAAGGGGCCGCCGCCGGCAATGCCGGAGCCGGCTTTGGAGAAGATTTTGGTGATGAAGCGGGGGAAGCGGCGGGGTGTGCGCTGTGTGTAGGTTGTTGGGGGCGGCTTGGTGAGGGCGTACGAGGGCGCCACGAGAGCAGCCAGGCCAGCGTTGCTGAGGTACCGGCTAAAGAGCCTCGTGAAGCCCGCGAATGCCCAGAGGAAGAAGTGGCAGCCGACGAGTTCGATAAATGTAGTTGTAAGAGGGTAGGGGAATTTGTAGACACCGGCTAGCACAGTAGTTAGTTACTTGATCCGGCAGGACGAGATGACAGAGGGTCACATACTGAGAAGGACCAGCCAGTTGATCACCAAGAGCCCTATGGCCGTCCCCATTAACCATAAACACATCAAGCCCACATAGACACTCCATCCCCTCGTTGTCGCAAATAAATATATGCCCAAGCCACCCTGTGTCAAGAACCCCTTCCAGCCGGTGGGTCGTTGCCGTTGCGACAAGAAGCCTCCCCCACCAGACAGGTCACCCAGGTCGTCTTCTCCCGAATCTGACCCCTCGTTGGATGTCCAGCCTGTGGATATATGTGGAGATGGTGTCCTCGATATGTTTATTAGGGGCAACGAGCTGGGAACCAGCTCTGGCTGATTATAATGCGCCATCCTGTCGCTTTCGTCAGAGCTTCGACGCCTTCTCTCGATGTCTGTTCCGGGTGTAGTCCAGGGACGGGTTCTCTCTGGCAAGAGGTACTGTATCGCAGGTCGGAAGAGTGTTGAACTGATTATATTGTGTGCTGAGAAGGTGGGCATGTGAAATTATATGTATTAGTGCAGGATCATACCAAATAGGCACAAATGAAGTTGAAGTTCATGATCATCGTCACTTAAATTTCCCGCTGTAGTCAGTCCCCTGAGCCCTTGTAAGTGGTTCGGTACCTAGGTACAAGCGCCGCGGAAACCTTAACGGTGCACGAGCCACATGCCGATACCTATCTTTGAAAAGTGTCAACCGCCTTCTTCCCTTTGATCAAGCCAGAAAAACTACCTCGCATGGGATATCAGCGACGCCAATGGCTTCACTACTACCCCCGCTGCGGCGGGCTCTGCCCAAGTTAGGGAAGAACCTCTTCACCTGCCGCCAATGCACCAAATCCGCCTCCATGCAAGGGCCGAAGCTCCGGACCAGCAAAGGGCTCTCGGCCTTCCAGCCCACGCGCTTTTATAACAGCTCTGCGCCGCTGCGCACAGCTGCTACGTTGCCAGGAGCCCAGGCCACGCCTCTATCTTCTCTGAGCCAGACCATTGCGAATTCCCAGAAGGAAACGGCGAAGAAATCCTTCTTCCCCGATACCAGCTCCCGCGGCGTGGCTTTCTGGCTCCTCGGCAGCGCAGCCAGTGTGTTCGGCATCGTTGTCTTTGGCGGGCTGACACGCCTCACGGAATCAGGGTACGATATTACACTCCCTGGCAATGTGCCAAGCTAACCTACCTACGTACAGACTGAGCATTACAGAATGGCGCCCAGTAACTGGCACGCTCCCTCCCCTCTCCGCTGCAGACTGGGACTCCGAGTTCAACAAATACCGCGCCTCTCCCGAATTCAAGCTGCTCAACCCCACCATGACACTTGACGAGTTCAAATACATCTACTTCATGGAGTGGACGCACCGCCTCTGGGGCCGCGTGATCGGCCTCACCTTCGTCCTCCCCGCCATCTACTTCGTCGCTCGTCGCCGCGTCTCGCGCCCGCTCACGGCAGGCCTTGCCGGCATCTCCGCCATAATCGGAATCCAAGGCTTCATCGGCTGGTGGATGGTCAAGTCCGGGCTGAAAGACGACCTCTTTGCACCCGGCTCCCACCCCCGCGTTTCGCAGTACCGCCTCGCCGCCCATCTCGGCACAGCTTTCATCTGCTACGCCACCATGCTCTGGGGTGGTCTCTCGACACTCCGCGACCGCGCTCTCCTTGCTGATCCCGCCCGCGGCCACGCATCGATCCTCGAGCGCTCCAGCCCCGCCCTCCGCCCCTTCCGCCGCTCCGTCGGCATTATCGCCCTTCTCGTCTTCACCACCGCCGTGTCTGGCGCCCTCGTCGCCGGCCTCGACGCTGGGCTCATCTACAACGAGTTCCCGACCATGGGACCGGGGCGTATCGCCCCGCCTGCCACTGAACTCTTCAACGACTTCTACTCCCGCCGCGAGGATAAGGCTGATCTCTGGTGGCGCAACATCCTCGAGAACCCTTCCACTGTGCAGCTTGATCACCGCATCCTCGCTACCACCACGCTGACTACCATCATCGCGCTGTGGGCGTACTCGCGCTTTAACCCGCGCGTCGCAGCGGCGATGCCCAAGAATGCCCGTAGGGGTATGGTCGGTGTCGTCCACTTCGCCTTGGCGCAGGTCGCGCTCGGTATCACGACTCTACTGTACCTGGTGCCGTTACCGCTGGCATCTGCGCATCAGGCGTGCAGCATGGGATTGCTTACTATGACTCTTGTTCTCGGGAGCCGGATGTGGGTCCCCAAGAGGAGTCTGAGACTGGTGCAGAGCAGTATGGCACAGGCTGCGCAGGGAGCCCCGAAAGTGAGGGTCCCTGCTGCGGCGAGGGGAACGCCAACTGCTTAAGTTGTATACGGATATGGGGTGAATCTTGTAGTATAGAATAGTGTGACGATAGTGTTCATATATGGGGAATCAGGGAGCAGATAGAATCACGGCGGCGTTTCACGCAGGAATAGTGTATCAGTAACGGGATCTCAACTCGACTAATAGACTCAATTTTTTTCCTCTCCTTAAAAGGCCTGTCTACATTTCTCGCATACATGCCGTCGTGACTGTTTATACGACGCTCACTCTGGTAACATGCATTTACTTGTGCGCTGTAGACATGTTAGTGGCAGCCCTAAAATCACGGACGGGAATTACTCACCAATACCCTCCTCAGGCTGTGCCTCAATGCCCACCACCTCAGCGGCCAACTTAGCCTGTCCACCCCTCTGCTCCTCCTTCATAAACGGAAACGCCAAAACCTCCTTAATACTGTAACGATCGGTCAAGAACATGACCAGGCGATCAATACCCATTCCCCATCCACCAGTAGGAGGCAGACCATACTCGAGACTCATACAGAAGTTCTCATCAACCATCTGCGCCTCATCATCGCCCTGCTCCTTCTGCCTCGCCTGCTCCTCGAAGCGCAGACGCTGGTCAAACGGATCGTTCAACTCAGTGTAGGCGTTCACGATCTCCTTCTTGCATACGAAGGCCTCGAAGCGCTCGCACAGTCCAGGGTTGTTGCGGTGCGACTTGGCCAGAGGAGACATCATCTGTGGGTGACCAGTGATAAAGGTGGGGTTGACGCAGGTCTCCTCGATGAAGTCACCGACCATTTTGTCGAGCATGCGCGCGTTGGTGAGCGGTGGCGAGCACTCAATGTTCATCTTCTTGAGGACACCACGGAGGAAGGTGTTGGTCTCGTCGGTGTGCAGCTCGGGTCCTGGGGGGAACTTCTCGCCGGTGGCCTCCTCGAGGGCGGGGATCATCTCCACGCGGCGCCATGGGGCCTCCCAGTTGACCTCGTACTCCTCACCGTGCTGGGTGTGGAACTTGGTGGTGTAGCCGCCGGTCAGCTCCTTGACGAGGCTGGAGACGAGCTCCTCAGTCATGTTCATGAGGTCGTACACGTCAGCGTAGGCCATGTAGAACTCGGCGGTGGTGAACTCGGGGTTGTGGGTGAGATCGATGCCCTCGTTACGGAACTGCTTACCGATCTCGTAGACGCGGTCGAGACCGCCGACGACAAGCATCTTGAGGTAAAGCTCGGGTGCGATACGCATGAACATGTTCATGTTCAAGTCGTTGTGGTGAGTAGTGAAGGGCTTAGCAGTGGCACCTCCAGCAATGGCGTTAAGCATGGGGGTCTCAACCTCGGTGAAGTCCTTGCCGTCCAGGTACTTGCGGATATATGTGACGACCTTGGAGCGGGTGAGGAAAACATTCCTGGTGGGCTCGTTCATGATCAGATCGAGATATCTCTTGCGGTGGCGCTGCTCCTGATCCTTGAATCCGTAGTACTCATCTGGCAGCTGGTGCAGGCAAGGTGTCAACAGCTTAACCTCTGTGGCAAAGATCGACAACTCTCCCTCCTCTCCCTTCTCAATCTTGTTCTTTGGTGCCGTGCGGCCAGGGTATCCGACAATGCCGATAATATCTCCACGACGGAGGTGCTCATGCTGGTTCTCGAACGGCGGGGCGCCCTCTGCAGACTCCTGCAGCTGGCACATCACCTGCAGCTTAACGCCCTGAGATCGGATATCGTAAAAGACGAGCTTGGTTCCAGACGCACGCTTGTTGTAGATACGGGCACCCATGCGGACCTCCACCTCCTTGCGCTGCTCGCCCGACTTGAGGTTCTCATGCGCCTTCACGAAGTCGCGGATATCAGTGTTCACCTCAAACTTATGCGGGTATGGGCTCGGGTCTTGCGAAGTGCGCAGCTTGTTGATGGCGCGCGAGCGAATTTCGAAGTATTGCTGTTATACCCCGCTATTAGCCTCGTCATCGAGGGGTTGATGTACAGGGGCGTGAGACTCACGTTGGGGTTCAATTCCTTCTCATCGGCCTCGGCATTGCTCTTCTTCTCCTTCACAGGCTTGGGGGGAGCGGCGGCCTCCTTCTTCTTCTTCTCCTCCTCCTTCTGGCGCTGCTTTTGACGCTTCTTGAGCTCAGACTTGGACACCTTCTCGCCGGTGACTTCGTCCAAGTGCAGATTCGCGACTTGCTCCTCGATGGGAGCTGCTGCGTCAGCCATAATTGCGTGCTATCCTGTTTGTTGGAATAGTGGAGCGCAGAGCTGTCAAAATGTTGTGGGGGTTATTTGTGATTTTTCAAAGTTGTCGATTTTGATAGATTATGAGATGGTGGGGCAAGTGAGTCAAAAATGTACGGAGCGATTTGTGTGTCACTTCTAAAATAACGGAGTGCGCAAAATAACGGTCAGTTACGGAACATTATATTTTCCGTGCCGGTAATCATATATTGAAACTGTACCTATCAACACGTGCCGTCGCGTTCCGACGCGTCTCAACACCACTTCCCAAACTTCCCCACCATCCATCCCACTTCACCAAATCCCATCAACCAGCAACTCTCACCAACTCTCTACCAATTTCTCCGCCCAATCCCCAATCTGTTCCAAGAACCCACAACAATGGCTGAATCTCTCTCTACCCCCCGCATAAACTCCACCTACCTCGACTCCTTCACCAACCGCACCGTCCGCATAACGGGGAAGGTCATCCAGCTGCGCGGCGAAGAGGCCACACTCGATTCCAACGGACACATTACCGCGCATTTGAACCGAGTACTTCCTCTCTCCGCCTTCTGTCTCGGAGCCTCACTAACTCCACCCAGGATGCGCATCTCACAGTCGGCAATGCCGTCGAGATTGTCGGGAAGGTGAACCAAGACCTATCTATCAAGGTCCTGCAAGCTACGGATATGGGTGCCGATTTCAGTGAGACTTTTCTTTTTCCTCTCTCCTTCCCCCGCCTCCCCAAGAGCCCTTATTCATAGCCCCCAGAACAGCGCTAACGAACCACAGACTATGCAGCCGAAGCCGCCGTCGTAGATGCAACACACCGGTACAAGGATATCTTCTATGCAGAGTCGTGACTCTATTTAGAGAGTGTGTTTACCGGGTTAAGTGTACAAGGCGAGAAAAAGGAAGTAAGGATGGATGAGGGCGGGCGGTGGAGGGTGGTTATGGAGAAGCAGTAGTGGAGATATGAGAAGTCTAGGGACTGCTGAGAACAAATATGACATGAGATGAGAGGCTGGGCTGGTCGACAAGAGGCGCCTGCTCAATACCATACAATTACAAATACCAACTAAAATAAAATATGTGCATATTCCATAGAATACACATAGTCGTTGCATCATGCGCGACTTACTCAAATTTAGCCAGCAACCCTCTCAAAGCCTCCTCCGTATCATATTTCCCCAGCAACTCCCTTTTCAGCGCTTCAACCTCATCCTTCTTCTCCGCCCTAACACCCTCCAGCATCCCCGCAGCCGGCCCAATAAGCTGCGCATCGCACAAGTCCATCGCCACCGCCATAAGCAGCACACTATCCGCCAGCTTCGCCATCTTCCCATCCGCATGCAGCCCATTCATCACCATCAGCGCCCTCTCGAAGTCCGCATCACCCGGCGTAATAATCACCCTAAGCTCTGTCTGCTCCGGCCCGACTTGGTACTTGTGGTACACCCCCGGCTCAACACTGGACATCTTGCCGATCTCGAGAGGCGTGACGGAGGCTTCCAAGACCTCGAGGTCGGGAGTCGTGCTGCTGTAGACAGAGATGGAGCCGCTGAGGAGATCAAAGGTCTCGGCAAAGCGGGTGTGGAAGTGAGGGGGGACGGTGGTGCCGGGCGTCATGTGCTCAATGAAGATGGTGCGGGCGCCGCCGTTTTGGGCTGTTGATTCTTCGAGGTGGAAGTGGCGCTGGTCCCAGCGGCGTTCGGCGGACATGGTGATATTGGGGGATAATCGAGATGGAATTTAATAATTATAGCGAGGTGCGTTCCTTGACGGCGTCTTAAATTTATTTAATACGCTACTTATGGAAATAAAGAAAGTATTATAGAGGATCTATATAGCAATACCCGAGGCTGAACAATTATATATCTATACAGAAGATACAGTAAGCTGAGTGCGGGGTCGGTAAGATTGACGTCGAATTATGAACAAACCCTGCTCTCACTGCATAAGAAACACGTGAACATGCCACGCAGAACACCGTTTCTAGTCCTATGTAGAGTTCGTGCTGATTAGGATTCTATGCCTACTTACTGTTTACTGAGTGCCCGTACCTTACTCACTCTTCTTTTGCTCTTGAGGCGGTGAGGGGCTTGATAAGGCAAGGGGTCCCATGAGCTAGAGGCCGCAAGGGGCATGGGGGAGTAAGGGACTTAGAATCCAGGTTATACTTATTGGCACGACTGAGTCCAATCATCCAGGGAGAATGTATGGTTTTCAAATGTGTGCAGGAGCTTAATGGAATCATTTCTTACTCGTCATCATTCACTCCTACTCAGCGAGGAGCATGCGCCAGCAAACGGGCTGGAATCCACGTCCTTGAGACTCTCAACCAAGGCATGAAAGGAGGCAAGGGGTTTAGTTTAGAACATGACACGATTGGGACATCCATGTGATATGGAAGGGTTACGAAATGTGCAGTTCCTTATATAAGGGAGGATTTGTATGTTCTGTTTATAACCCACACGCATCGGCAAAATTCAGTGACTCTTCAATCAAATCCAAAATGAAGTTTCCCGTCGCCCTCCTCAGCGTGGCCTTTAGCATCATCTTCGTTGAAGCCACTACGATTCCTAGGCCAGACACAGACTTACGAAATACGCCGTGTAACCCAGGTGAATATATCTGCGCTCAGAAGGGTTACAACATTACATGTGGGAATTATCCTGCCATTGTACGTATTTCAACACACAGCTCTCAGAAATTAGTCACAGACACTGACAGTATGCTGTAGGTTATCTGTGACGCTTTAGGCAACTTTTACCAAACTGTAGCATGCTGCGGAGATAGGGGGTGTGAAGTTATCGATGGGGCACCACACTACATGTAAAGTATGTATTGTAATCACTTGCTTGGAAAGGATAAAATGCAGACAGGTATCTAACATTAAGGGGATAGAAAGGCGTATCAAGCTATAAAATCACTACTTGGTAGCTGGAATAGAGGCTTTACAATCGGCACAGCGTGCGGCACGTAGTTACAATAGCAGAGTGAATTGAATTATCTACCAATCCAACAAGCGTCTGAATCCCCAGTGCTAATCATGCTTCTGTCAGCTGTCCACGCAGGGGTTTTCCTTCCTTGAAAACTCTTGGGGCGGCAAGGGGCATGAGGCAGCAAGTAAGGATTCCAAATATGAACCAGAACATATAAAAGAGAGGGCTATCTGTCTTCTCTCTCCGAAACCCAACACTTAACCTACAGAAGCAAAAACTCGTCAATCTTTCACCGAACCAATATGAAGCTTCCCCTCGCCCTCAGCGTGGCCTTTGGTGGCATCATTGCCCGAGCTGCTACCGTCCCCTCAAGCTTGCAAGGGGAACGCTGTACCCCTGGTAAATATTACTGCAATCAGAGCCCTGTCTTCGAGTGTGGTACTTATTATGACGCAATTGTACGTATTTTAACACGCAGCTCTCTGCTGTTAACCGTACGAGATTATAATGCTAATTATGTGCCACAGGTTATTTGTGACGACACAGGCCACGACTATACCCCCATACCATGCTGCGACGAAAAAAGGGGTGCAGGGTTATCAATGGGGAGCCGCACTGCTTGTAAAGTGCGTATCCTAACCTTTGCTCAAAAGGATAAAATACAGATATCTAATATTAAGGGAATAGATTGGCGTATCAACTACGGTTGATTTGTATGGAGTTCTCGAAGTGACCAAGATCATCTTCTCTCATAGCAGTTTCAGCAGCTTCATAATCGGCACCGTTTATGGCACGTAGTTATAGTAGTAGATTTAATTGAATTATCTACCAACCTAATGAGCACCTAAAACCTCGGTGCTAATTGTGTTTCTGCTGGATGTCAAAGCAGCCATGCACATGATGCTCTTTAAAGCAGGCGAATACAGTTCCAGCTGGTTTCAGGGGCTCTTCTTCACCCATACGCGAACAGCCTCGACCCCAGGGTTACGGAAGCGGGGTGGCGGGGTAACTGGGTTAGATATATCTAGCGAGCGTCACAGGGGACCGGTGGTTCCAAACCGCCGGTCTGGGTTGGGGATTTGGACCCGGACCGCCCCATGGTCCGGTCTGGGGTCGGTCCCCCGTGACGCAGGCTAGATATATCGTCCTTCGCGGATAGTGGGGTGAAGCTCGAACATCATGGAGGCCCTGATGACCCGCAGAGAAAGTACGCGCGATTATGAACATTGCTCCCAGAAATGTTGGATTCACCTCAAGCCTGTGTGAGCGGCATCCATGGACAGGCTAGTGTTGAGTAAATATATGGCTATACGCACGCATCGCACGCTGGGAATGGGATTGAATTAGCCTAAAAAGCAGTGGACTAGGACTGCTTTACGTGTATTTTTCTATTTTTTGGATGGGTTACGCTATCAGTAAAGACGACGCGGAGTGACGGAGCACCATAATCAACCCCGCTAATTTGTTTATAAAGACATGGCGAGCCGTTCTTTTCGTTTCATATAGTACAGACCCAACTTATCTTGCGGCTTTTTTTTTTCGATTTACTACTTACGTCCCTCGTCTTGATCTAAGTTAACCTACAATGGCACCTATCAAAGTCGGAATCGTGGGCTACGGTTTTGCTGCCAAGAACTTCCATATCCCTTTCATTTCCGCCATTCCTGACTACGAAATAATCGCTATCTTGCAGAGAGCGGAGGCCCCAGCTGATCCTAAGTTATCTCCTAAGGGCTCCCATTGTACTGTCGATTTTCCGGGAATCAAGCACTATAGATCTGCGAATGACTTCTTCGCCGATGGAGAAATCGCTTTTGTCGTTGTAGCTACGCAGACTGATACGCATGCCTTGTTTGGGAAGATGGCGCTGACGGCCGGAAAGCACGGTACATTGACTATATTTGCGATGCTTGCGATGAGCTAACATAGCCACCAGTCATAATTGATAAACCTTTTGCAGAGTCAGCCGAGGAAGCAGACAAGATCATAGCCCTTGCTGAGAAGAAATCCTTACTTCTTACCTGCTATCAAAACAGAAGATGGGTATGATTAAGGCTCCTCCGCATTTTTTTGGGAGACTCACTTCTTGGTGATTAGGACGGTGGCTTTCAAACGTTGCGGAAGCTTATTAAAGAAGACGCATTAGGGGATATCAAGGAAGCAGAGATTCACTACGACTTCGAGTCGCCATCATGGGTGTCTCAATTCCCTGCGAAGTATACGCCTGGAGCTGGGATGGCATATGGGCTAGGTGAGTGAGATTGCAGCGCCTTCAAATTAACGTTTCGCTTTGAAGATGGTCTTGACGAACGGATTTGTAGGAACGCACAGCATTGATCAGGCATTGGTCTTATTTGGGCTGCCTAAATCAGTCACAGGTTTCTTCCGCGTCCAGCGTGGCATGGAGAGCGAAGTAGAGGACTCCTTCACCATAGTCCTGCAGTACGATGGAGCACAGAAGGAGCTGCTTGTAACAGTGAAGACGTCTGTGGTAACACCAATGGCGCAGCAGCTTAAATTTCTCGTGCGCGGCACTAAAGGCTCCTTTATTAAGTTTCAGAATAGGAGTACCTGCCCACAAGAAGAGCAGATCGCCAAGGGAGCAAAACCTCTCGACCCTGGTTTTGGTTTAGAGCCTGAGCAATTGGAAGGCATTCTCACGACATACGACAGTTTCGATAGTCAGTTCCAGACGCTTGACCAGGAGACAAACAAGTATACTGGTAGGTATCCTACGATTACAGGGAGATGGCTGGGACTGTACGAGAATGTTGCAGATGCCATCAATGGAAAGAGCAATTTAGAAGTCAAGCCAAAACAATCGAGAGATGTGCTGCGCGTTATTGAGCTTGCGAGGGAGTCACACAACAAGGGTGTTACAATCCCATGGGCATGAAAGTTTTCACGGCCTGTTAGAATTCTTGAGAGTTATTTTGAGAATGAAGTCAATTCGCAATCATCACTTTTACTAATTTGCTTTAAGTCAATGCCTGCATACTTGAATGAGTAAAAGCACCAGACTCGCTGAAATATAGAGTTTCATACCTGCAAGTAGTTCCACCTTCCCGTCCAAGCTAAGTTGTGATATGAGATCTTCAGCATCGAGTTGCCTTTGTGCCATACCGACGATTGCCGTGACAAATTAATGAAAAAAAGGCCAAGGAATAGGAGAGGAATCGACACCGAATAATATATATAAGTTTTCCGAATTTTGGGGACAGAGGCTTAATCTTGAAATGGTCTCCGCCTGGTGGGTTAAAGGTATCAGGCATCCGCCCTGGCCCACCCCGCCGTGGCTGCCATACTCACCCCTACTGTTTGGGGTTGGAAACCTCATTCTACCTCCATAGAATCTCCTAAAGCTCGAAACCGCCGATGATTATGACTCACACCGAGCGCGGAATATCGGAACTTAACCTGAACTACAACAAGCCCTGAGGCGCGGGGTATTGGCCGTAGATGAACCCCGCACGTAGTCCACAGGCGCTAGAACGGGGATTATGGTGCATAACCCCCGACAAATACTCCCAGCTCAACTTCCAACTCCAATACTCCCCACCGGGAACAGCGGATAAATTGACGGCGAGGCTGAATATAATAAGACTCCTTCTCTCTCCAATGCTTCGCCTCTGCTTGTGTGTTCTCACAATCCATCTATTTTCCATATTTCAATACTACAGGCCACAATGACTTCCCTTCCAACCATTCGCTGGGGAATAATCGGTACGGGCTGGATCTCAACTGAGGTTCTCAAAGACTTGATCCTCGAACGCCCCGACGCAAAAGCAGTGCATGTCATCCAAGCCATTGGCTGCTCTTCCATGTCGAAAGGCCAAGCGTTTGCGAAGTCCACGATACCACATCTATCGCCTACAATCTATGGCTCTTATGCCGAGTGTTACGCTGATCCAAACGTCGATCTCATTTATATCGGAACTCCTCACGCGTTCCATAAGGATAATTGTCTCGAAGCTATCCAACATGGGAAGCATATCTTATGCGAGAAGGCTTTCACGTTGAACGCACGAGAGTCACGCGAGGTATTTGCTGCGGCAGAGGCTAAAGGCGTCTTTATTATGGAGGCTATGTGGACGCGTTTCTTTCCGCTTACCCAGACTCTACAACGGCTGTTGCATGATGAGAAGATCATTGGCGATGTTTTACGGGTATTTGCGGACTTTGGACTCGATATGGATGTCAAATCTTTGGGGCCTGAATCCCGTTTAAAGAACAAAGCGCTAGGGGCTGGGTCTTTGCTCGATGTTGGCATTTATAGCTTAACATGGGGACTGCTATGCTTGGATCGAAATATTGCAGATAAGGCCGAGAAGCCAAAGGTTGTGTCCCTATTGAGTCTCGAAGAGGGTGTCGATATGACTTCATCTTTTCTACTGCTGTACCCTTCGACAGGGAGGCAAGGAATCCTCACTTCCACCATGAGTGTAAAGAGCGATGAAACATTCGCACGAATCGAAGGCAGCAAAGGAACCATCTTTATTGAGGGCCCCGGAACTTCAATCCCATCGAGGTTTAAGTACGTCCCAAATAATAAAGATGAAAAGGAGAAGATATTTGAGTTTGAGAAGCCGGGCGCGGGATATTATTATGAGGCCGATGCCGTTGCCTTGGATATCCAAGCGGGGAGGACGGAAAATGAGATCATGCCATGGGCTGAGACAATCAGAGTTATGGAGATTATGGATGGAATTAGGTATACAAACGGAGCGTTATTCCCTCAGGACGCAGAATAGTTAGGATGAATGATCTTTCTCATAAATTAGCCAGAGCATCGATCTGCGTGTCATGGTGACATGAGTCAGTCATCTAAGTCCCCCCAGTATTCTTTGAGATCGTCAACCCTCCACTTTGTATCCCAGCCTGTCTCCTTCTCAATCCGTTCCAGGATTCTCAAAATCGCAGAATGCTCGCTTGGATGGCTCATTACTTTTCCAGCTATCCACAGAGGTTGCACAGAGTTCGTCCAGGAGCCGTGGTGTGTATTTGACTCTGAGATAGCGCAGATCTGGCGTGCATGCCAGAGGATTGAACGCTAGAAAGAACCAGACCGTATAATTAGCGACTTGTATAAATGAAAGAGTTGAACTTAATATAGACTGAATGAACTTACCGACTGTTTCCCGAGGTTCATACCTTTCGGTTTTACTTGAAGCATCATCAGCGTCGAGGTGTGGTATAATTGATTTCCAGAGACTGCCAGATGTTAGATAATAAAAATCGCGTCTTTGATTTCACATACTTGCTGAGCCGTTCCCATACAAGACTGTCGGAAAAGGGTTTTGGAAGTCTTCTGCCACTACCGGAATGGCTAGAAGAGGCTTCATTTCTTCAGGTCTGTTGGTATACCAGCTTTGTAGAATATCATACAAATTTTGCCACTGTACAGCATAGCCATCTTGTTGGTCTTGTGGGCATGATGTACCAAAGTGGCTGGTTCTGTTGGAATTTAACAAGTGCAGAACATTAGCGCAAATGAAGACAGAATAATTTGCCCAGACATCAAAGGTGTTCGATGGGTCGCGGAAGAGGTTGTGATCTTCCCATGCATCTCTACTAGAAGTCCAACGGTTAATGGGAATAAGAGTTTCTTCTTGTGAGATGAGGCCTCCACAGACATCTGTAATTGCAAAGTAATTAGAAACTTAATAGACTGAATTGGAGCTGCGAAATATATACCCATTCTAGCAAAGCACCAGAAGAGAGCCTGCTCCACCCCACCTACGAAACCATGGATGCGAATAGCTTCTATCAAATTTGCACAACCGTCTAAGTGCCGCCTCCATTCCTTTGGAGAACCTTGTATTGTTAGTCACAGCATAGTTTTTGGTTGACAGTTACCTACAGCTCATCATCTCTAAAACGCATAGAATTACACAAGAAGCCATAACTTCTGTATTTTTGGTGTGAAGCTCTGGTAACAAGAGATGTATTGCCTCTTGATACAAAGCAAGGCTCTCTGACGAGGGCAGTAAAGGATTTTTTCTTTCCAATTGTCGAGCTGACAATGCCAATATTGAATATTTAAGCTGCGGTGATGATTTTGCCATTATCGGGAGTTTGAACTCAAAATGACGTTGATTGTCGAACTTGTCAAGCTGAGCAGAGTTAGCAAACAACTGTAATAAATTTTAAACGGAATTGAAATGCCCCTCCATGAATAATAGTAGCGGATATAAGGGGCAAAACAAATCAGATTTACTAATGGCGGACCTACCCATGGAGCCAACTCATCTATGTAGTTTTTCCATAATATATACTCGCGATGGGGTGTAAGTTCGGGTGGCTTATGAGTTTCGGAATATGACAAGCAATTATCGTTGGGTAGGTCATCGCCCTGAGGTCGTACAGTTTCCTGTGAGAATAGTCCTAAATTCGGTTGAGATTCCGGAGTTCCAGACCTAGTGGGAGCGTTTGATCTTGCCGTATGTATTATGTGATTGCGAAGGGTAGTATGTAATTCCCGGTACGCTGAACCAGGAAGAAAGATGCCTTGGGATGAATCAAAAAGCTGGTCATCAAAAATCGGCTCGTTGAAAATCCTCTGTCTAGCTGGTGGGTGCATGTTCTCGTTCTCTGGTTGTCTGATATTGATGGGCAATGGTTCCTCCTGTTGTTGCGAGTCCGGATGTCGGGTGTACCTCAGCGCAAGTAATTCGGCTGCCACTTCTCCAGTGTGAAATATAGGGTCTGCTTCTGGCAGGTTATTTTGTTGTATATCATTATATATTGGCTGTGACTGAGGTGTTGAGCCATGAATAGTTGCATCTTCATGATTAGGAGGAAGTTCCGAGTCCGACATTGTGTCCATGGGCATATAGCCATCTTCGCATACAGTGAATGAAATGTTGTTATATGGGGATCTATGGAAGGAGTGTTGTGAGGTGGATGAATGAGCCCTGTCTGTGCTTGCCGCGTATTCACTACTTTGAGGCGTATCTTGGTCTTTGTCTTCCGAAGGCGCATTATTTTGCTTATCTGATATCTAAGTCTCCTGTTAGCAAAGAGCCTATGAGAAAAGTATATGCTGGTTTCCAAGCAAGATTTAACAGACGCCATATTGCTAAAGGTATTTTTTTATACTAACAGGATGTCTTATAGATGGATTCTCTATAGCCAGGCCATTTGGATGGACAGCTTTAAATCTAATATCTGTACCCCATACACACAATTCTCGACGATGGTGACAATTGTCACATTTCGGTCTTCTTTCATCACCTAAAAAAATACTTTAGATCCAGATTTCTAGATTCATAGGGTCATTGTGCGTCTACCACATAATTACTCACATTTTTTGTGTCGTCGGCGACAGTTGACGCAGCCGGTTCTTGTGCGCCTTGGCTGGTTTGGACGACTCCGAACAGAACTTTCACCTCGTGATACAATTCGTTCCGAGGCTGGTTCGGGCCGAGTCTGCAATTCTATAATCTCCATGGCAAAGAATATGCCATGGGTGAGTTCCCCAGAGTTTTTAGTGTAGACCAACGGAAAAGATTAATCTTACGCATGAAGATTCACATATGGCGGGGAAAGGCAGGAAGCGTCGGAGTTGGCGGCAAAAACTGCCAGTTATAGACTAGTTCCGTCTAGTAGCTTCCTGGCTCTTGTACCCGCCTCTGGGTCTCGAGGCCATCAATTTTTATTTACCGACCACCTCTATTACCAAATCGTAGGATCCAATCTTTTGTTCTGTTCAAGTGGAACGAAAGATTGGTTCTGACGATTAAGGTTAATTACATTCTTCTCATATAATCTTTACTGTCTCAATGAAAGTAGACTTTATGAGAAATAAGGAAAAGTTATATTTTTGCTCCTTTCGAACTTTATGGGGATGTATAATTAGGTGCCCATCTTATAAATACTTGGCGTCAGATAGTCCAAAATTTGTGTACCAACTACGAAGTCTTGCCTGCGAGGTCGTCATGGCATACCTCTTGTTCTGAGATCTTGTCTCCGTCTGTAGATCCGGCCTCGGGTGAATGCTCAGCACCCGCAATAGAACCCATTGATGGATGCCAGTGAATTATAACCTTCTCTCCTGTGAATAGTTTGTCGATTTGCTCCAGTGAGAGATTCTGGGTCTCCGGATAGAAGAACCAGATCAGTGGGATGAAAAAGAAGTTGAAGACTGCAAAGTAGATGTATGTCTTCCATCCAATGCTATTGATGCTCACTGGAGTAATCTCAACGACAAGGAAGGTAAAAATCCCTAAAATGAAACATTAACATTCAATTTCCCGGAGACTGACTGGGCGTCAAGAGAACTTACAATTTGAAGCAGTTGCGAGAGAAGCAGCACGAGTACGAATTGCCAATGGCGCATACTCGGCCGGCACTGGTTCTTGTTAGTCAAATTTCAAAACATTAAGATATAGAGGAACTTACAGAGCCACGGAATTGCCAGAAGTCCTACCGCAAAGAAAAAATTGAATAAAAACAGCATCACAATTGCAACGACTCCACCAGCTTTGGTACCTGAGGACACAGTTCCGGCAAGTATGGCCATGCAAGCACACTGACCAGCAGCTGCAAAAAGCATGAGCTTTCGTCGGCCGAGGCTGATTAAGCGTCAGTATTCACCTTGATTTGATGCTGTCGGAAATCCTTACCGGTCTATAATCCATATTGGGATTAATGACGAGAAAAAGTATGCAACCCCTGTATCCGTGAGCATATATCATTGTGGGATCAAATCCATTACTCACCATTGAAGCCGGCAAGTAATAAAGCTAGATTGTGGGAAAGTTTGACGGAGTTTTCGAAGATAACAGGAGCATACTATTTCCTGTTAGTAAAAGAGCAAAAGAGACACACCAGATCACAATAGCTTTGACTCACGTAAGTGATGAGGTTGATACCAGACAGTTGTTGCATGAACTGTCCACCAATACCAAGAAGCACTCTATGGCGAAACTTTTGTGGTCCGTTCTTTAGCAACGCTGTCTTGCTACGTCCCTCAGTAGCCGCCCTTTCTTCGTTGACGGCATTTTGGATTTCTGAAATTTGCTTGTTAATGGCAGGGTCTGATTCAATTATTGAGTTCGGGTCCATCTCCAATGCCCACAGGATATGGCGTGCTTCGCTGTGTCTCTCGTGTGCAATAAGCTGGGAAATTTGTCAATAAACTCTAACCTCAGTATAGCATAGTAGTAGAATACATACCCATCTGGGGGATTCAGGAAGAAACAATATGCCAGCAAAGGTTACAAATGCGAAGACAATCTGCAGAGCAAGGGGAACTCGGAATTGTGCAGCACTGTTGACATAGCTGAATCCGTAGTCTACCCAATAAGCCGTCATGACCCCGAAGATGTTGATAGCCAACTCTATTGCCAGCTAGAATATATGTCAGTAGTACTCTCGAGATGTGACAAAGTATAAATTACCCCCTTGCCACGCTTTTTCGCTTGCATCAATTCAGAATGCCACACAGGGATCGTACTTGTGTTGATCCCATTTCCAAGTCCTGCAACAATCCGGCCAACGATCATGTGTGGGATAGTATATGCGGATGCCTGGAGCGCTGCCCCAATGCTAAGCACGATACACCCAAGCATGATACAGTTTCTGCGTCCCAACCGTTCACCAAACATGAAGCAAAATATTGCTCCAAAGAAACAACCCTCCAAAAATGTTAGCCCGGTGCAATGTTGGATTTAACAAGAGCACTCATACAATTTCGTAGATAGCAACGACTGTACCTTGAAGAGATGAGCTTCCAGTACCGCTTGGAGTAGTGTCAATTTCTGGGATTGCTTTATAAAAGCGGCCCCTGACAACAACCCGGACATTACGCCCTGGTCATAGCCAAATCTGAAAATCTAGTCAGTAACAGCATTCACAATATGAGCGTGTGTGCCAAAGTGATTATGGACATACAAGAGAAAGCCGCAACCAGCAGTGGCTGTGATAGCCCATGACAGAGGACGACCAGTAAGGACCGTCATCGTAGCAATGGCTTGTTTTAAATGTTTGTTATTAATGCTGATTGAGAATGCCAATAGGAGGTTGAAAATGGGAGCATCGTAGGATATATACAGATTATTACACTCACCCGCATTTTCTAAGGGATGACTGTGGGGTAACTGTGGGGCCCCGGAATTCAGTACGGCCAGTCTAGCATGACTAGTACGTACGGGGTAGCCGTCATTTTTCACGTCTCACCTTGTACTCGTTATAGTATGTCTGTATAGAGTTACATGGGAAGAGTTGTTGCGATCGTAGCATTTACCGCGACGCGGCCGTGTAGGTTGTCTAAATGGAGTGCATCCCTCCCTAGACGACGAAAAACGGGGTCGTGTTGGCGGTAACCGGAAAAGGAAAGTTTACACGCAGTCGTGCTATGGACCAGTAAAAGGGTCGCTTGCAATGGGCCATCATAGCCTCTGTGGGGACTAGAATGCCTGCCATTTATCGACCCAGATTTCTCCGCACCATATCCCCATGGATCCCCACCGTCGGACACTCTCCGCGCCTCGTGAGTAACTTCTTTCTAATCGCGTGGTTTGTCGCCTCGCCTGGGAAGAAAATTGCACTCTTCGAAATCTTTACCATGACATCAATGGGAGGAAGGAGGTTTGTTTCGCGGCGCGTAATCATGTACGTATAACTGCATTTATCTTGTGGGTCAGTGGATATAGCGGATCTAGCAGCTTACCCTTGGATCGGTCGTATCTATGCACTCACTCTCCCACTCTCACTTGAACCTAATAATGCCTACCCTTCGTTCACATTTTAAATCTCACAATTCCTTTCTTCAGCTCTTTTCTCAACTTCAACATCATTGCCCAAAATATATTTAATTTCTTCCCTCTCATTACTCGATTCTTCGCCGTCACATCTTCACAATGGGCTCTATATCCATCGGCCCCGATACCGCGCCGCCCGCCAACATCCCCGATTCCAAGCAAACGCAGGCCAGTGCGGCCCTCTTCTCTCTGAGCGGCAAAACGATTATTATTACCGGAGGGGCCAGAGGCTTAGGCATTGTTCTAGCCGCTGCTGTTCTCGAAGCCGGTGGCTGTGCAGCTTGCATTGACGTTCTCCCCGTACCTTCGGGCGCCGAATGGAATAATCTCCAAGTTATCGCTAAGAAGTCCAACTTGCGCGCTACCTATCACAGATGCGACATCACGACAGAATCAGAGCTCTTAGAGTGTTTCGATCAGATTGCCGCAGAAGGCACTCGCACTGGCGCACCATTGGGGGGAACAATTGCCTGTGCAGGGATCCAGCAGAAGATCCCCGCTGTTGATTATCCGGCTGATAGCTTCAGGAGAATCATGGATGTGAATGTCACTGGAACGTTCTTGACCATCAAGCATTCGGCCAGGATTTTTATGGCGGAGCGCACAAAAGGGAGTATTGTCATGATTGCTTCGATGTCGGGTCAGGTTGCAAACAGGGTCAGTTTTATCCCGAGGATTTCTCTGCATTGAAGAGGACTAACGAGTCTTCTGTAAAGGGTCTAACTTGCACGGCTTATAACACCTCAAAAGCTGCAGTTCAACAGATGTGCAGATCTGTTGCTCAAGAATGGGGCCAATTTGGTATAAGAGTCAACACACTATCACCAGGCGTAAGCTCATCTCGACTCGCATTTTTGGATAAGCCACTAATAAATTAAACAGTATATCCGAACAGCCATGACGGACGAACTTCTCACCGCTGAGCCAGAAGTTGAGAAAACCTGGATGGCAGGTGCTCTATTAAACAGACTTGGGACACCGGGGGATTTCAAGGCTCCGGCAGTGTTTCTGTTGGCAGATGGGAGTTCTTTTATGACAGGGGCAGACTTGCGAGTAGACGGAGGGCACTGCGCTTCAGCTTAATATAACGTCATTGATAAATGAAATAAAATTTAGAATTAAATGTTCCTTGCGGATATCTGTTCCCATTTGCTCTCTACTATTAATTATTTATGAAAACTATTATCAACTCTGTTGATATACTCTCAGCGAACAATTCCTTGCTATTTATATTATCAATTAAGTAATTACTTCTAGCAGAGCAGTCTATCAATAGATTATGTGTTCATCTTTCAAGGCCCCTAGTATCCCCTGCAGCACACTGACAACCCCCATCGCACCCGGATCTGGAATGCCCCCTTCCCCCTCAAATATTTCCTTGCCCACATAGCTCGCCCTCCCCAAAACGGCATCTAATTTCCATGTCGCTTCAGCCCCGTTTCTGGCTTCCATGACTGCGGCCTCCAGGCTGCTACCGCTGGCGAAAGTCTCTGTAAATGGGATCAGCGCATCCATCAATGTCTTATGTCCCTTCCTCGCAGCTGTATAGCGACAGAGCTGAGCAACCCCTGAGCTTAGAGCCGCTCGAATACGCATTGTTAGGGATCCAGAGTCTCTGCGGTCAAAGGGGCAGGGTAACGATAGATGGTTAGTCACTGCGTTGAAGAAGATTGCATATATGGCGCCCGAGGTTCCTCCCATGGATGATTCAACTGTGATAGATATTACCCTAAATATAGAGACAATGTCCATGGGGCCCTTTGACGAAGTATGTAAAAGTGCAGCGTAGACGGCTAATATCAACAAGTCAGAATATGCAAATCGAAAGTCTATAAGTTTTGTATGGTTGGACTTGCTTACATTTTACACCTTTGAGCAGTGTCTCTCCACAATCCCCATCTCCAGCAATAGTGTCGTACCTTGTAATCATTGGCTCATCTGTCATGACAGATTTTAGAACGGAGCCCAGCAAGGTATGGAATATTTCCGTGTTTATAGAACTTTCTTTCGATTCGTCAGTACTTTGAGAAATATTTAGATAAGAGGTTCTTACCTTGAATCGCGCACTCAATATGAATTGCTGATGCCTTTTCTAAGACAGAATCGTTCACTAGCCCCTCGCTCGTATTTTCTCCAATTCCCAAAACAGGGCTTCCAGTTATGTTCGGCCAGGCAGGTGCGGTTGTCTGGTCATTCAGAAGAGATTCCGTCAAGGGGTCTAATTCCAGTATGGTAACTGAAAATCCAGGTCCATCTAGCGACGAAACAAAAGTACCCACAAGGGTTCTTCGTATGTCGAAGCCAACTGCTTCCAGTTGGCCTATGACCTCGTTAGAAATAACGTGCAGCTCCAAAATACTTAAACCACCGAGGTTGTTTATCATGGCTGCGATTGGCCTTCCTTTGTCCAACTCTGATATCTTGAGAATCTCAAGCACATTTGCGACCATCGATGGCATCGATGGCATCTTTTCCCTCCTCGTTCCGGGTTCATTATGGATACCTTATAAGATGTTAATAACTGTCTGTATGATATGCTCTCAGTGAGTAAACTTACCCATTCCATATTCCAGAAGGTTGAACGGCAAGCTTTCTTGCTTCCCTCGCTTTGGTACACTACATCGATCAAGGCTCACGCCTGCAGTAACCATACTGTCTGAGACAGATTGTGCGACTTGAGTAACGTCTTCGAGGGATGACCTGGGTAAATTAGCGTCAGACGTTTGACCGAACTCAGACGCGACAAACTTACCCTCTACTCGCCATTGCGCCAGCGATCTTATGCACAAAGACAACACCAGCAAGGCCTCGGCGACCTACGAGCTCATTTCCCTCCACCGAAACATCATCCCCAACGAATACGACATTGACCTCCAACCCTTCCGATTTTGCCTTTTCAGCAGCAAGACCGAAGTTGAGTTTGTCTCCTGTGTAATTCTTGACTATCATGAGAATCCTAAGCAGCATTTTATCAGCGCGGTTTATTTCAGTTCGGATATTCACAGCTTTACCCCTTTGGCGACTTCAATGCTTTTAGACCCGCTAAGACTTGAGAGGCGGATGGAGATGCGAATATGTCGCCTACAACGCAAACATCAAGCATTCCATCTCCCAAGTAACCTGTATGAGCTGGCTCATGTCCAGACCCGCCACCAGACAGCAGCAAGACTTCCTGCCGGTTTTGTTGACGATAAAGGACTGATACTATATTAGCATTTGTTGACGATAGCCTTTCGTCGCATCTTACCTTTCTGCGATTCTATTAATCTCAGAGAGCTGTCCTGGCGCAAGAAACTCTTGAGAGCTTGGTCGACAGGATCCTCCACTGCATTTACGAAATGCTTTCCTAGAGCCATAGTGTGCGATCGGCACTGGATGGTAATTTCTTAGATTCAAAAACAGTTTGCAGATCCCAAGGTCCAAGGTGTTACCAATGATTCCCACGCCACGACGGGGTGCTTTCAAGGCCTTCTTCTACACTGTGCCGAGTCGATGGTATCGTCTTGAAAACATATTATGGGCGAGCTTCAGACTACGGCTAAATTTACTGCTTATGGCTATTGTGTGGCCAGAACATATAATCACTTCGGAAAGAAAAAACGATGCTGGAAAGAAAAGGCAGAGTGGTATGAGATTCACTTTCCTGGACGACGGGGTTGGCTGAATGGCCCGTCTCAAGACAGCCCCGGCATCTCCAATCTCAAGCCAACTTCAGCCACCAAACTTCAATAACATCTAGACCAATACCAGTGGATCATGACACTTAAAAAAATGTCAGAAAATGGGGATGATTCGAGTAGATGGGTTCTGTCGGCAAATCCTCGGAAAGTGCGGGGAAATTGACAGGCGGCGTGTATATATTCCTTTTTGGGATAGCGCTACCCGAGGCCAAGTTCTATACAGCTCCACGAATTCTAGGCTTGTGGACAGTCTGAACAATTGTGATTTTACTAAATAGGTAATATCACTCGCTCAACGCGCCAGCCGCTTGATCTTGTCTTATGGTAAGTCAGAGCACAAAGGTTGTGGGCCAAATTTGATATACAAAGTATTAGATTCTGCCCCAGAAAGGCTATATCACCTTCAACCTTTGTGTGTTTTCGTTTTTTACTTCTCTATTACACTTTTTTCTATCATCATGGCTCCATCGGCTGTTGTTATTAACGCCCCAAAAGTTCCTTCGAAGATGTTTACAAAGGCTGAGTTGAAGCTCGATGGAGATCAGCAACATGATATTGTGCTGCGGACATTCCGCTGCCTCATTGCGGATCTGTGTGAGCAATTCAAGGGAGGCCATCCCGGGTGAGCTTTGCATTCCATTCTTAAATGAACATGATGCTGATGGGTTTTCAGCGGCGCAATGGGAATGGCAGCAATTGGAGTCGCATTATGGAAATATGTCATGAAGTATTCTCCCCAGAACCCACTCTACTTCAACCGGGACCGCTTTGTCTTGTCAAATGGTAAGCCTTGAAAACCTTTATCTCACGAGGCAATGGCTAACTCTCTTACAAGGCCATACTTGCCTGTTCCAATATGCGTTCATGCATCTGGTAGGATACAAAAATATGACACTTGACCAGCTGCGGTCGTATCATTCATCACGAACAGACTCGATTTGCCCTGGACACCCAGAGATCGAGCATGAGGGTATCGAAGTTACCACAGGACCGCTAGGACAGGGAATCGCAAATTCTGTTGGTATGGCTATGGCGTCCAAACACCTTGCCGCCACTTACAACAAACCCAACTATCCACTTATAAACAACATGACATGGTGCATGATTGGAGATGCATGTCTTCAAGAAGGTGTAGCGCTAGAAGCAATTTCCCTCGCAGGCCATTGGAAACTAAACAACCTCTGTGTCATGTACGATAATAACCAGGTAACCTGCGATGGTTCTGTCGATTTGTGTAATAATGAGGACGTCAACGCAAAGATGGTTGCGTGCGGCTGGACCGTCATTGATGTGGAGAACGGCAACTATGATATCCAAAGCATCGTCAAAGCTTTGGTCGCAGCAAGAGACAGCAACGATAAGCCTACATTTATCAACATCCGCACAACAATAGGAATTGGTAGTAAATCGGCAGGAGATGCAAAGGCCCACGGCGCAGCTTTTGGACCCGAGGATGTTTCAAACATCAAGCGCAAATTCGGTATGGATGACACAAAGCATTTTGATATTTCTGAAGAAGTATACGACTTCTTCCAAGATGTCAAATCTAGAGGGCATAGGCTTGAAAATGAGTGGACCACTTTGTTATCGGACTACTCACAGGAGTTCCCAGATCTTCATTCCGAGTTCACGCTCAGAATTGCTGGTCAAATGACGGACGATTGGTTAAAATATATACCAGCAAAAGCCGATTTTCCTACCACCCCGACCGCCTCGAGAAAGTCGGCTGGACTCGTGTGCAACCCTCTCGCACAGCATTTGAAGAACTTCATGGTGGGCACAGCCGACTTATCACCCTCAGTAAACATGACCTGGAAAGACAAGGTTGACTTCCAACATGTAAGTACCTAACTACAATTAACTGATACTCTTTCTAATATCCCCATAGCCTGATCTAAAAACTACTTGTGGAATAAACGGTGACTACACCGGTCGTTATATCCACTGGGGCATCCGAGAACATGCAATGGCGTCTATATCGAATGGCCTCGCTGCTTTCAACAAAGGGACAATCCTTCCGGTCACATCCACTTTCTTCATGTTCTACATAGTAAGCCACACAACCTCTGTCCATCCTCGCCGCTAACATAATTTCTTTAGTACGCAGCCCCAGGCATCCGTATGGGAGCCCTCCAAGGGCTCCAGCAAATCCACATTGCAACCCACGACTCCATCGGCACCGGGGAAGATGGTCCCACCCACCAGCCCATCGAACTAGCCTCTCTTTATCGATCCATGCCCAACCTCCTCTACATCCGGCCCTGTGATTCCGAGGAGACAGCCGGCGCCTTCATATCAGCCCTTAGCGCCAAATCGAGTCCATCAATCATCTCCCTCTCCCGCCAAAACCTCGCCCAGTACCCCGCCTACTCGTCCCGAGAAGGTGTTCAAAGGGGCGCCTACGTGTTTAAGGAGCAGGACGACGCGGACGTGACTCTCATCGGCGTCGGCTCTGAAATGTGCTTTGCGGTCGATACGGCGAAGCTCCTTGAGTCTGAGCACGGCGTAAAGGTCCGTGTTGTCAGCTTCCCGTGTCAGAGACTGTTCGAGATGCAACCCATCGAGTATAAGAGGGGTGTGCTGCGGTATCGCTCTAGCGCACCGCGCGTCGTGATTGAAGCGTATTCACCGCTTGGCTGGGAACGATATGCCGATGCGGGGATATCCATGCATTCATTTGGGCATTCACTACCAGGGCAGGATGCATATAAATACTTCGGGTTTGAGGCTAAGAGCATTGCCCCGAAGGTGCTAGAGCTAGTCAACGACGTGAAGAGGGACGGGATTGAGAGTCTGAGAGGGGAGTTTAGGGATTTAAATCAGAAGGCTCACTGAATAATAGTCATAGGTATACTATTAAGGAAAACAATTCATGGAAGATGTCTGAAATACCACCCATTGCCACTACGGTCTTCGTGAAGCCTCATCACGTTTAGCTCACTAATGTAACCAAACAACTACGTGGGAACTTGGCTATATGCACAACACCCTCCAAGGCAACGAACGTGCCCGAGCTCCATTTGGCAGTGGCTACTCGGGCTGTGTATCTCCCAATCGTTTGCATGGTTGAGCGACATGAACAAGTCGGCATATCATGGCGAAGTGGAATAGTCAGCAACAGCCCGGCAATTAGACACAGTGTACAACATGTAGTTATAACAGCAGACTCAACCAAATCATTTGTCTATCTTATGGGTGCCATAGTACTTACTGGCTGTGCTTCGGTCAATTAGCAAAGCACGTGGCATGCCTATATCCCAACAGATGCAGGAGGATTCCTCGCAACAAATAATAAAAGGGCAGCTTTCTCCTCCTCATTTACCCTTGAGGCGGTAAGAGCATGGAGAAGCAAGGGGCCTGAAACTCACGTCATGACTATATGCATTACAGTCACAATTTAGACTATCGTCCTTCTAAGTGGTATAGAGGGAAGCAAGGGGGTTTGGAATCCACGGCATCCCAATCAGCACTACCACGACAATCATCATCCTCAGAGACAAGCAAAATCTCCAAACACGCGCCAGAGCGTATAAGACAGAGAGCTCGTCTACCTCATCTTCTAAAATCCAGCACTTAAACCCACACGTCGTCACCTCTAAAAGCAAAATAATCAATATAACCAACCTCCCGCCGAAACCAACATGAAGTTCCCCTCACCCTTCTCAGTCTAGCCTTAAACGCCGTCCTCATCCAAGCAATCTCTATCCCAACCAGCTTGAAACCCAGGTCGTGCACCCCAGGCATCTATGCTTGTACTTCAGGATTCGGATGTGCTCAGGACTCAATTGTACGTATTTCCACACACACACACACACCTCTCCTCTATTGATAATTCTAGGTTATGCTGCTAATAATATATGTAGGTTGTCTGCGATGCTTCGGGCTTTGATTTCCGCCTTGTGGCATGCTGCGGGTCTGGGGGATGCCGTACCGTTAATGGGGCGCCGCACTGCTTGTATAGAGGTGTGATATATTCTGATTATACGATAAAAGATGGGTGTTCTAACATTAAGCTGGTAGAAAATTATACACGTGATTTGGAATATGGGTATCAAGCTGTTGGATTATTCTAGGAATTCGGAGCCTATAGCACATTTGGATAGGGTGCTCTGATGGCCAAAGTTCTCACTTGACAGTTAAAGCATATATATTACAATCAATTAAATCATCTGCCCAAATCCTCAGTTCCGATCCTCCTTCCATCAACTGGCAAATGTCAGCAGCAGCCAAAACCGTCCGTCTAATATCACTGGACTTCGTGCAAGCTTACTATATTAATTCACGAATTATCACCATGACTGTATTTTATTCATTAACCGTCCCATTACTTGTCTCCAGCCAATCGCCTGCTCGTCGCCCTGTTTTCCCTCGCCTAACTCAACTTACAACTACACCAATCTCTCGATCTTCACTATAGCTTAACACTTAACAATGTCAGTATATATTTAACACCACTCTAAGAACAGTCACATACGACCATAAACTCAAGAGAATTAGGCATCCCATCTCTGCCATGCACAAGCTTGCGTATCCTCTGGCTAATAGTCTTAATCGTGCTAATAGGCATAGCTTACATCTCTACTACCCTTTAAGAGAAAGATGCTAGCACTAACATGCTTCTACTCATCCCCTCTATAAGTCCTCTATAAACACTAACGATGATAGACTATACTTAGTATCATTCGTGATACGCAGCCCCTCCTCCTTAGTGTTAACCTCAATCACACTGACAGTCGGCCTAATCGACTCCGTTTTATATAGGTCCATCCTTTTCATTACACACTCTAGCACTATCGGTGTCATCTTCGCATCTAAGGATTGAGTTGACGAATGAACAAGGGTTAGATGAGACGGATTCCTTCTATGACAACGACGTCTACAAACTCCGCAATTTCCCCAAGCTCGAGAGTTTTAGTCTTTTAGTCGCCGACGGGCTAGCTCCGCAGTGGACAGACTTTATTAAAGAAATGTCTTGGGGAGCCTGTCCGAGGGGTAATGTTCGGATCGTGGATGGGACCACGGGGGAGTGGATAGACGAGGAGACGAGTGGTGTGTATCAGGATTACGTTGATACTGCTGGTGGGAGGAACGATGATTATACGAGGGTCGTGGATGATGAGGATGAGGAGGAGAAGGCGGCGAGGGCAGAAGCAGTGAGACGGCTGGAGATGCCGCTGCCGAGGATGGACTTGGATTATTGATGGTACCTATACTATCACTATAAAGAATCAATAGCACTATAATAAAAGAACAAAGTACTGTTATATATGTGGGAAAATTCAGGTAGTAGAAGAGGGTATACTCAATTCAATCGCTCCACAATAGCTAAATAACCCGCTCGCTCAATGCTGTCCGTCTACAGTGCTATACAAATCACCCCCCCGCTACCCAAACACCTCATCAAACAGCCTGCGCACTCTCCCCCATCCCCCCCTCCCCATCCTCAACCTTAACCACCACCCCCCCCATCTCCCCCGGCCCAGCATCCATATCCATACTAAAACTCGCCCTCCCCCCCCCATCAACCACCAACCCCCCTCCCCCACCCATCCCCATCCCACCTAACCCCTGCCCCAACCCATCCCCCCCAAACTCCCTCCACATCGCCTCCTCCATCGCCTCCAAACTCCCCATCTCCATCCCCAGCGGATCCTCGTATAACTCAAACATTCTCGGCGGACTACTCGGCATCGGCGCCGCGTCAGTCGAGAAGAAATCCCCCCCTGCTCCACCACCCCCTCCAAATCCGCCACCGTGCCCGAATCCCGCGCCGGCGAACAACAAAGCGTCGCTATGTAAATCAGATGGATGTGCTAGGTCGGGGAGGGCGGAGAAATCGAGGCCAAGGTCCAAGTTCCGCGATGGTGAGCGGCCAGTGTCATACCCGCCATGGGTGGCGTGGCCATCTTCCCCGGTCTCGCTGAGGAGGCGGTTTAGTGTTGCCGTAAACGGACTCTCCTGCACGGCACCGTTGCGGTGACGCGGACTGCGGCGTGTAGCGGGTGTGGAGCGGGTTGGTGTGCGTTGTGGTAACATGTCGCCGCGGCGGGAGCGGGCTGATTTCGCGGATCTGGAGATCGAGCGGGTGATTGGGCGGTGGGAGGGGGTTGGGCGGGTGGGTGTTTTGAAGGGGTTTGTTGGTGGGAGTCGGGTTGGGGTAGTAGGACGCGACGTTCTGAGCGGGTCTTCACCGAAGAGCGCGGCGAGGTCGTCGTCGTCGTCTAGTGGGTTTGGGGCGGGGGGGTGGTTCTCTTTATTGCAATTCCCTGCACCAGGAGGTGGAGGGGGTGCGAAATCGGTGGTGAAGCTGGTTGCTAGATCGCCCAGGGATTTCGGGGAATCGTCCTTTCGCGGGGATGGGAAGAGGAGACGGCGTGTTGCGCCGAGCTCGTCTTCCAGCTCGATAGGGGTGTGACGCGATGTCCCCATCCAGCGCGCGGGACTGGATTGGATGGCGCGGCGGAGGGAGGCGGCGGCGGTGTCTTTTAGTCCCGTTGTGTTCTTGGGTGGTTGGACGCTGCCACCGCGTTGCGCGATGCGGGATTGCGTTATAATTGCTGTTGCGACGTGGAGGTCCTGCTGGGGGATGGGGGCAGAGAGGTAGTTATCAGGTGGCGCAGGGGCGTCAGAGTAGAAATGTGCTTCCGAAGTAGGCAACGGCTGCTGTCCCGCAACCGACTTCCTCGGTTTGGACCCCCCCCGCTTCTTCCTCTCGCCAGCATTCTGATTCGGGTCTTTCCCCCATCTATCCTCCGGGCGCTGGGATTTATACTTCGACATCCAAATCCCACACGGATTGCACATCAAGATCTCCGTAAACGCCGCCTTATCATCCGCCGCCGCAAGCGACTTCTTAATCAACCGATACGCCACCGGTTTCCCGCTCTCATCCCTCTCCACAATCTCAATCGCCGTCACCCGCCCCGCCTCATCAGAATACTCATGGTACCCCGGATCGCCCTTACATTCCTGCGCCCACGCTTTGCGCCAGGCGGGCGTCTCGATGGCGCCGCAGTTGCTGCAGAAGGGTGGCATTTCGCCGCGCGAGATGGCGTCTTCGAGGCGCAGGCGGATCGTCTGTTTCTTGCCCATCGCGCTGCGTTTGGAGTACGGCTCGGCGACTGTGCCGTCGTCCATTTGGGTTGAAGCTTCGGTGGCGGGGTGGGGGGCGTCGGACCAGGTGTGTGCGTGTTTGAGGTTGCTAGGTGGGAGTGCTGGTTCGCTCGCGGCGACAGCGGGGAGGGTTAGTGATCCCAGTGATGCTGTGCGGCTCATAGACCTCGAAGGCGGGCGCGAGAACGAATTATTCTGCGGCGCGTTATTCATAGGCAAGCTCGGCGGCGCAACTTCCTGTGTCTGCTCCACGCTCTGAGAAGCCTCAGGAGCAGCAGTAATCGGCAACTGCGCCATCGCCGACCCCGGCCTAACCGGCGGCGCAAACGCCGCCGCGCTCCCCCTCCTCCCCCCATTCGCCAACCCATCCTCGGACATCATACTCTTACTCCTCGCCAGCGCGCGTTTCGCCTTCGGTTTCGGCTCCGCCTTCTGCTTCGCCTCAGCACGGGGCAGCATCTTCGTCGGCAGCAGTTCCGGCGGCCCTGGCGTGACCTCCTCGATCGCGAAGCCGTGGTGTACTTTCTCCGCGCGCGGCGCAGCGGGCTTGGTGGCGCGACGACGCGTGTATTTGGCTGCGATGACGGGGTCCTCCTCAGCGGGCTGTCCTTCCTCGTTGTCCTCGAATAACTCACTGATGTCTCCGCTCATAAAGCCCGAGTCTGTGCGCGGCATGGGCGGTAGGATGGGGCTGGATGGCGCGTGGGGGCTGGATCGGGCGGAGGCGGTGCGGTGGAGCACGGGGGGGGAGGAGTTGATGTCTGGGGGGGTGTCGGCGGGGCTGTCTTCTTTTTCGGGGGAGGTCATGGCGGATTCGATGGACATGCGGACGTGGTCTTGTGGGTCGTGACCAGTGTCGGAGGGAGGGTAGGGAGAGTTATATTGCCGACGTGGCTCGCTGAACTGAGAGACGATGGAGTTGCGACGGAGCATGCTCTGTGACGTAGCGCGTGACCGATTGGGCTTCAGCGAAGGCAGCTGCGGGACAGGTGTCGGCGCTCTAGGCATCTCCTGAAGATGAGATCCAGCAGCCGCCCCTGGAGCAGGGGCAATAGCAATAGGTCGAAATAGTCGGAGGGATCCCGCCGTGCTAGCAGCAACACGGAGTGAGTCTGTCCCAGTGCCAAAAGAAGACTTGCTATTCCAGTTCGTCTGCGTGATCTTAGCGCGTTTCTTCATCGTAGGTGCCTCCTCTCCATCCGTCCCATCCTCATAACCCGACGTATTCCCACCAACAAGCGGCTTCGACGGCGCCCGCGGTTTCCTCGGCCTCTTCACCGAGGCCTGCGACGCCGGCCTTGAAGGCGCCTTCTCCCTCGGACTAGGTGGGCGACTAACACTCCCCACCACCTCCGTATTCGCCGGGACATTAAACGGATCCACCGAGGTCTGCTGCAGCGACGGACTGAGCAGCTGATTCACAACCTCCATACTAATCCCACTCCTCTGACTCGGCATCGGCGCCGGGGTGTTCACCCGATTCGCAACCTGTCCCACAGAGGGGTTCGACTGCAAAAACGCCAACCACTCGCCATGATCAAACCCCACCGGAATCGCCTTGCTAATCTCCCTATATGTCTCCATACTCCTCACATACTCGCTCTGCAACACCGTCGGTACAGGGACAAGACGTAATTTCACCTCCAGCGTCTCGGCAACGCCATTCGAGAAGAGCCCCTGGATGTTCTTGCACACGCGTCCCGTGATGAGCTGGCGCGATTGGCTGGCTGGTGCTTCGGGGGTGGGAGAGGAGGCTGCCAGGGCCCAGGAGAGCATTCCTTGGCCGACGAGCGGGTTGTCGTACTCGGAGTAGTCGTAGGCGTATACGGTGTAGTCTTGACCCAGCTTGGCGACTAGCTCGGGGGAGCATTGGACGATTGCTTGGATGCAGGTTTTCAGCTCTATGACGCCGATGGTGGCGTTCTCGTCCATGGCTACGGCTTGGATTTGTAACACATGCGGCCAGCGAGCTAGGCAATTCGTCTTATTCTGGTCGTCGAAGGTGTAGAGGACTTTCACTGTTCAGGCACACACGGTTAGCTAGGATTGTTGAGCTGCTGGGCACAGGACGCATACGTCTCATAGGCCTTATTGTCACGCCGGCACTCTCGCCATCGGTGGTGCCAGATTGGCTTCCAGAGGGTGGCATAGGGGGTTGTGAGCTGGCGCCCCGAGCGGTCCGAGAGGGCGACGACATCGGGTACGGCACTGGCCCGCGGCCAGGATTGAGGAGGTCTTATGAGCTGGGAAGCTTGCACATCGGTTGGGAAAGAGGTCACGGTGTTGTGGGCATGAATAGGACTCGATCGCGGGGTGTCGAGTCGGTGTTTTTCGAGGTGTCTGTCGTTCTGTTTAGAGACTTCGTAAACGCGTTGTTTGGCCCTTGCTTAGTAGTGATGGGTGGGGAGGTAAAGACAATTATAAAGTAGTAAGATGTGTCGAGAGTATAATAGAGTAAGAACTGAGTATAATTGTAGAGAGTAGTAAGAGTTGTGGGTGGAAGAATTGGTATGTGGATCAAAACTCAATCACGTCGCCCTCGATCTCAAGCTTCAACCGCACGACCGCGTATCGCGTTCTGTAAACCCGCTAAAGCTGAGAGCGGTTAAACGCTAAACAGGGGCGCGCAGGGCCGCAAGATAGTGGACCCGAAAGCCTAAAAAGTCCCCGAACCGACAAATTCCAGCCTCTCGATTTTGACTGGGGATTCGCTAATGGCTGCTGTCGGCCCGCCGTATTTTTTTTTGGATGGTAGTGAAGGTAATGTGATATGCCGCCGTTCCTTGTGTGTCAGAACCAGACAGCCAACACACCAACAATGCACACACCGGGAAGAAATCGTTTTGAGTTCTTTGAAAGAAAATTTAGGGAGGGGGGGAGTTTGTCGGCTATATATACTCGGCATTTTTGATGTTCTTCGATGATAACCATTCTGATGACTCAGCCTCACCTCCGTCGGTCGATGATATTTTAATCAAGGGGCCTCCTATATATCATATCACATGACAATTGGTGCCTAGAATAATAAATCCATTTATTTTCCAACACCCGGCTTTTCCGCGATGGCGAGTTGATTTGATGGTTTGGTATGCTACTTGTAACTAGTGATACTCCCATTAACCATGGATTTGATGTTGTCTATTCCACCACCCCTTTATCCACAACGACCTCCTATATATCAATCGCCTGACACTTATCACCTAGAGTAACAAAATCCATTTATTTCCACACAACACCACCATCTTTTCCGCGATGGCGAGTTGATAGTTTAGTATAGTACTCATAACTAACCATTTTATCACCGACCATGGTTTTGATGCTATCTACACTACACCAACCCCTTACCCACAACGACCTCCTATATATCACCTGACATCCCCCATCCTCGTTCCTTGAGCACAACTGCGGGTGCCTAGAATCATAACTTCTTGATCCTTTCTCGGCGTGAAGGGTGTCTGTTTGTTCTATCCGTCAGGCGATCGCATCCCATCCCATCCCATCCGTTACCCCACATCATCCACCGTCCCCATCCATCCCCATCCATCCCCATCCATCCCCATCCATCCCGTTCCTCGTCCATCCCATCATATCCCATCAACATATACTCCCATCCATCCATCCATCCATCCATCTCATCAATACTCCCTTGGAAATAATCAAAAAAGTCCTTTTAAAATAAACCAATAATTATCATTTTTATTTTTATTTTCATACATCCTTATCCCTATAATTATTTACCCTCCCGTCCCTCAGCCCTATCATTATATATATATTTTCATCCAGCTCTCGTAGTCCCGTTTTACCTACACCAAGCAAGCCTGCTATCCCATCCCATCTGGTTCTGCTATCTTTTCCCTTTTCCCTTTTCCCTTTTCCCTTTTCCCTTTTCCCTTTTAACTTTCAAACCAAACCAACCGCCGCTCCTTGCTCATAAAACACCGCCCCCCCCCCAAAAAAAACCAGAAAGACCACCATCGTGGGGGGGGGGGAAAAAAAAAACACCAACCGCAGAGATAAAAACAACAGTCACGAAAGGTTAAAAAAACACTGCCTAAAGAAGGGAAAATAGACGACCACTTTTTCACAGCACCCTCTCACTCCCATTCTCTCTTCCACCCTCACTCTCACGATCATCTCTCACACTCCTCACTCACACTCCTCACTCACACACCACACACCCTCACACCCCATCACCAAAGAAAACAATATACCGAAAAAGAGTAAAAAAAAAAGAGAAAACGAATGTTACTCGCATACATACACAGCACACACAGCACACACACACTCCTCTCCTCCCTCCCTTTCACCCCCTCTTCTCCCCTCACACTCAATCAAACAACCATCCCCATCCCCAGCACCTCATCCATCCCCCCCATCATCCCATCAATCCCCCCCTCCACCATCATACCCCCCCCCATACCACCCCCCAAACCGTCGTCCCCGCCCATCCCCTCCACCACAGGCGTAACACCACTATCAAACCCCCCACCAGCAGACCCAGCAAACATCCCCTCCAACTCATCCTCACTCTCCCTCCTCCTCTGCTCCTCCCTCTCCTCTTCTTCTTCATCATCCATCATCTGCTGCTGCTCCCCCATCTGCTCCTCGCCAAACCCTTCACTCCCTTCACTCCCAACACTCTGCCTCCTACTCCCCCCATTCAAACTCCCCTCCCCCTCCTCCTCCGCA
>KV459442.1:0-116165 GCA_001662645.1 Pseudogymnoascus sp. 03VT05
TAACTAAATATACTTAGATACGTGGCTTTAGATTTTCTAGTAAAACCCACGTATTAGTATAGAGTAGGGTAGTTTCTGTATAGGGCTCTAAAGCGCTTTTAACAGTTGTATTACAAAAGGCTTATTTATAACAAGGTAGCCATTTGCTCCTGTGTCTACTAGGGACTTTGTTTGCATACTAAGTCTATTTAGACTTAGCGTCATGTTAACTAAGAACTAGGTCCCGCCTAAGAGTTCTTATAAGTTAAGTCCTTTTAGATCACATTTGCGTAGACCTAGGAAGGAGCCTTTACCTAGGCCTCGTCGTTTTCCTCTAGGTTCTTATCTAATTAGAGTTCCACAGCTTCCTCCTATTGCTCTTCTGTCTTAGGGTCGTTCTAGTCAATCTCCTTAACAGTAGCATTAAGTAGGCATTTGTCCTAGAAATAGCCTAGCTTGCTGCACTTAAAACAGTTCCTAGACGTAGTCAGCACAGTAGTCTGCACACAGCCTATAATGTCTAGTTTTAGGGCAGTGGGTGTAAAAGGAGTCCTCTAAAAGGAGACTAGAGGGCTTCTTGTAGGCCTTGCTAGTTAGATCCTTTTGTGCTTAGTAGGCATGAACCTAGATAAGCTTAGGCAGGCGGGTCCTCGTCAGCTTAACTCTACACTCTTAGACAGGAAGCTCAACTCGTTGTTCTAGCGTCGTTCCTAGTTAAATGCAGTGAGTTCTTAGACTATAGTGTAGTAGTCACTGTTCTATTAATTTTTAATAATCGCCACGCGGCTAGAGAATTAAGGGGTTAACTTGTTCTACATGTACTAAAACCATTCCGACTCTATGACCTGTCCTATAATAGCTGCACTTTGGAAGCGAGCCTTAAACTCTAAGAAGGTTTCATTTGTGTGTCCTTTCTCTCCTATCTATAGGTCGTTAAAGAGGTTCTAGGCCTGTTCTGTCTTGTTGCCTGTTAGGTAGTACAATCCTAACAGGTCCATCATTTCATTAGCGCTCTAGAAACCATGCGTATTAGATAGGTATTAGGGTTCTAGGTATCTTTTTGCTAGGCTGGTTATAGTGCCCTATATTAATGCTCTCCTAGAGACGTCAGTAGGGTAGTGGTCCTTATTGACTACAAGTTGGTCCTAAATGGACGCGCTCTATTGCATGAAGGTATGTTCTATCCTATTGCTTAGTAGTGTGATTTTCTCTAAGAAGGTGGATTTCTTATAACAATTTAAAGGGTCCTTAGGGTATTGTTATAGTAGAGCTAGGATTAAAGGAGATCAAGTAATACTAATAGGTGGTAGTTGAACGGTGCTAGGCGTGTTTTGCATTAGTGATATAGGCAGTTCGTCTCTGTCTACCTTAATAGTACGCATGGGGGTGTCTACTACTAGGGGCGTGGACAGTATTCTAGTCTAGCTAGCTACTAGGGTGGCTATCATTGCTTTAAGCTCTTGCATTTCGCTCTTAAGGTTTGCAATGCGATCTAGGGGGCTTTCGGATAGTCCTATAGTTGTGCCTATAGCAGTAGTCTGCCTAGTTGTTATTCATAGTAGTTAACCGTCATTGTCTAGTGGGTTTTATGTCGTCTTGCACAACATTAGTTTAGGGGGGTATTAAGTTACAGTTGATACGGAAGAGTTTGACTTCTAGGGGCCTTCAGCCATTAACACTCTTGTTTACAATTGCTTCTATGCGTAAGGGGGTTCTTTAGGATCTCATATCCTATTCAGCGCTAACGCGTTAGCGACTTTACTAGCTTGCTCTGCAGGATCAAACCCTAATCCACTAGCTATCTGTGAGATCTTAGGAATCACAGCTATTTGAAGTCGTTAGGTCTCTACTTTAAAACGGCACTAAGTCGCAGTTGGTGTGGTGGTGTTTTAACAGTTCTCCTAAGTCGTTTGGTTATAAGATATTATTTGAGTACAGCTGTCCCTAGCAGGCGTGATCTTTTTTATATAATGTAAGGACATAGGGCACTATATTACAAGAAGTTGCATATAGGAGTGTAAGTTGGATATAAGTCAGTGCAATCCTATAGGTCTACTATGAAGGATACAAAAAAGATAAAGGGGGAGCTTATAGTCTCCTACCCCTTAAATATCCGTATTAGGTCTAACTTGGATAATTGCCTTTGCGCCTAACACGTAACGTCGCAACTAGTCTGTAACACCCCTAACCCTAGTCCCTTAAATGTTGTAGTAAGGAGGCATCCTTACACTACCCGCAACTACCCTAAGTAAGGAGGCGTCCTTACATATAGTCTATCTTAGAGCTCTTGCTATAGGAAGACGTGTATGTCATTCTGTCTGTAAATAGGCAGGTGGTAGTATAGAGCTGGTTTAGATAGTCATCTCCCTTAATGAATAGGGGATTAACTTAGATGGCAACATTGTATTTAGCATTAGGGGTAGTAGAGTTAGTGCTCTCTTTAAGCAGGACATACTCTCTAGGGGTTGCTAATTAAGTATGGTATTAAACAGAGGAGCAGAGGCTCTATGTTTGTTAGCATCTATCCTATAATATACATAGCGCACCTACATTTATAGAACATTTCTCTATGCCTAGTAGAGTTAGTACAACATTGCATTAGCATAAGAGGGGAAGACTTACAAGCTGAAAATGTTCTTACGTTAAGGCACTGCTAATAGCAACACAACTAGCTAAAGAGTAGGAGCATTATAGCTTATAAGTAGATCCTAAAGAGATTAGATGACTTAACATTATATGGTTTAACGTATGTAAAGAAACTTACCATCCCCTGTAACAAATATCTTCCTGTTATCATCTCTATAAGAGGCGTATTGTAAGTAGCTAGGTTCTGTAGAGCTAGTGCTAGAGCTGGAGCTAGAGCTGGAGTTAGGACCATAGCTAGAGCTAGATCTAGAGCTGGAGCTGGATCCAACCCTAGTGCCAGAGCCAGTACTAGATCCTACACCAGCACCTCCATTAGAAATTAGCACCTAACTGCTAGGCAGTAGAGGAGCTATAGGCTCTATAGTCCTATCTATCCTTTAAGTGTTGTGAACTCTAAGCCTAGTAGTTCCTAGAAGGGCAAGATCCATAAGCTAGTTAATATATCTATAAGATTTCATTTCTACGTTATAATTAACAGCAACGTAACTAGACCTAGCTAAACAAGCATTAATATAGGCTAGAAAGTCTTACTAAACGTCCTCTTTAGGATTGTAACTAAGTAAGCAGGTGCTATAAAACCTAATCTAGTACGTACTATCTATACGCAGCCATTTCTCTTGTTACACGTTATTAGAAACATTCCTAGAAAGTTAGAAATTATAACAACATGTAGTGCTGAACTCACTAGTTGATGTGGTTTGATATTAGCCATTATCACCTAGACATTACCTAGGATTTCCCTATGCAAGCACATTTAGAAGGCAGCTAAGGGCAGCAAAGCTAAATAAGAGTAAACTAGCAGCCACCATAATGAATGTAAGATTAAGATGCGATTGATGTGACAATGAATATAGTAGGAGACCACCCTTTATATAAAATTAAATAATTAATTCTACATTGCCTTGCCTAATCAGCACTCGAATTCGTGAACTAAAGGAAGTTATAGTAATTATGTTAGTAGAGACGAATACAGGACACTAAGATGGAAAACAACAGCGCATACATAATATCGCAGCTCATCTCATGCTGTACCGCGAACAGCACCTAATCTAGGTTCCATGTCTTTCATTCTTAACTCTCGAACTACTACATCTAATCCATACTAAAACTCCCCGCATGCTAGCTCTCACTAGCGCCTACAGCGTCCTAATTAAGAAGGGTTGACAGACCTCACAGTCGAACCTCCCTAACCGCGCTTTACACGTACAAATACCAAGCCCCTGTGATGTAGATCAACCCCTATGCAGTTAACAGTGTCTTTAAACATGTTTTCCCCGAGATATTATGCGCCCCCTTGTCGCGGGCCCTTATTCATATGTGACGGCCCGAGCCTACATTATGAGACATTATAGGGCTAGGAGCGAATAGAAATGGGAATCTATGGGTATAGGGCCTAGCCTTGCTGATTGTCCTCCTAAGCTCATACGTATTATTAGAGAGGCAATATTGTAGAAGCAATGCAATGCACGCAAAGTTCAAGGCACAGCTGAGAGTATAAAAATCTTGGGCGAAAGTGATTTTGGAGACAAATCCAAACTAATACAACGTAATGCGCGCAACGTCAATTATCAGCTGAACGAAATGTCTTAGTGGAGTCAGCGAAGAACACGACCTAAGGAGAGTAACGTAATGATTGCAGATATATCTATAACTCGCCCCCTAACTTTGTAGAGAAGCAACTTTAGTTTATATTCAACGATGCATCTCACTAACGCCCTCATCACATCGCTGGCCCTCATTGGCTCTAGCACAGCCTATTTCTCTATTCCACTAGGAAATATAGGGGCCCCTGCTGCCGCTGCTCCTGCTCCTGCACAGCCAGTTTCAGTTTCCTGGACTCCCTTTGGGAGCTGGCTGTTCCAGCCATCTAGATATAGAGTCGTCTGGGTATGTCGATGTCTATATTATCAACTTTCGCTAACATCTACAGCCATTCCCCCTCGTCCTCGCAACTAACAATGGGCCCGCACCAGTTGGCTTTCCAGCTCCAGCCGTTGGTATGTTTTAATCGAACTCTGCAAACATAATATACTAATCATTATAGCCCGCCCCGCGTCATGTGTGGCTCAAGCTGCCACTGTGACTGTGACCTCCCCGCCGGTTACAACAACAACGACAACAACACTTTCGGGACTGCTTCCAACTGAAGTTGCAAATGAATATGCAAACTGTGCAGGAGGAAACCCGCCCAAGCCAAATCCAATGTTTGATGACCAAGGTAACTGGGCTTGCTGTGTTGGGTCATTTTCCAGTGGTAGCGGCGTTAGCTGCACTTGATATTATGAGACTTGGATTAGTGAAATGGAAATTTGAAACTGGTGACGAAATTATATGCAGAACCGTGAAATATATTCTTGATGCTGTAGACACGTCATAAAACGATAGCATTAAGTGACTTTGAATTATCATCTGTCGTTGTGGAAGCCGGAATTGTGGCTGGTGTGTAAAGGGCTGCTGCTTTTACGGAATATAGAGACTCGCTCTCCCTCTCATCACATTAGAAGTAAAGATGTTCATATCATGGAAGTATGCGGTTGTTATAGAAAAACGTCTCGCTAGCCCATCTAGATATATTTACTCGGAGAGTTGTTTGTGTAACAGTATATAACCTGATGCTTGCCTGTAATATCCTCCTCAACGCTCGCTCCTATGAACAAATCTCACCCCCTAGAGGAATATTCCTAACCTCTCTACCTACTCTCCTCGCTTAAATGTTCATCACCATCCATCTAGGACAATAGCTTACAGCAGTAAAACACTAACGCATAACCAAACAAAAAGTTCCCACAGAGTCCGTTGCCCAAAGGTATATAACACGGGAACCAGAGGTGGTCGTTGTTCCCAATACTAACGACCTCGGAGCCTGAGCATGCGATCCCGTAGCCATTAAACCATTTCGAGGCGGTGCAGAAATCATAAGCATCAGCTGAATTGTCCAGCGAGTCGCAGTTGTCGGTGAAGATGGTCGCGTCGGTGCGGTCTCCGCCAAAGCCCCCAGGTTCGGTATGGCAGAGAAGACGGTGAGTCCGACGCCGACTTCGCCAGAGGCACAAGGGTTGGCAACGGCGAGTGGGAGGGCGAGGAGGAGGGTGAGTGTGATGCTGGTAAATTGCATTGTGGCGGTTGTGCCTTTGGTGGTTTGATGAGGCAGGTTGTCAGGAGAGACTAGGACTGGTGATATGATAAAAAGGAGACGGTGAACTCACCCTCCCTTTATAGAAATTTGACGATGCCAACACGGCCCTCTCCTAGCTCTTATGATCTGCATCTACGTGAGAAATACGAGCTGAGACTCCATCTCAGCTTAGTTCGTCGGTCCTTCTCTATATTATCCGCTAGGCCAGCGATCCTTCTACGACGCCGTGGCTTCTAGGAAAACTTCAAGGCGGTTTAGATCTGCGTTTTGAGGACGCCTCCTACAAGTGCCAGGGGCTGTGGGCATTCCTACAATTTGGAACTCCTCTTTTTATTCGGCCTAGCGACTAATCACTAGGGAATCTATTACGTCCTTCGTGGAAAATGATAGTCCTCAACTATATACGCCTTCAATCCTACGACGCTAATGGCCGGGTTGACTGCCATTTATCTCCGCCCCCTGGCTTAGCTCTTCCTGTCAACCCCTCATTAAGCTTTTTACCCAGTCCTGCAATAAGCAGCGCCAGGGCAGCCGAAAATAGCAGCCAGTTTGCCGCGAGTTAGGTAGATAGGGTTAACTTTCGTCACAATTCAACTACGTTTGATATGATAAAGTGCATGCTTTGGATAAACCACCATCCAATATTGTATTTGACGACTTCAACTCATCATGCTTTTTTATTCTATTTTCCGGCTGACGGGTGTAACATCAGCCCATCTCGTTCTCTTCCTCTCCCCTTCGCGCTGTCTAGTTCTACTTGTGTTGCCGTTGAAGGCATTTTCTCCTATGCCGAGCCAGTGTATAAAAAATCATGATGTAATTGTTAAAAAAAAGAAAATCGTGAGATCGTTGAAATCCCCAGGACGCCCGCCAAACTTGTTGAAGTTGGCCCGCGCCACGCTAAATGCAAGAGCCGTGCCGCCCAGTGCAATTGCTCAGAGAGCATCTGGACGGCCGGAAAATGAGTTGATCCTGAAATATTTGAAAATCACCAATTATGCCACTGGAAGGACGTTTGATACAATTGCCGGTGCGGCATCTTTGACTTTGTCCCCGTTCGTAGCTGGCGCAGCAGCCGCAGCAGGCGCGGGGGCAGCTGCAGGTGCAGTAGTACCCTCAGCAGCCTTGTCAATGTTTGGGACGGTAAGGCCCTCAAACAGCGAAAATAGTGCATCGCGTTGATGGAAGTCGTTATGGACTAAATAATGTTAGTAAATGTGAGGGGAAAAAAGGGGCAATTTATAGGCATACCGATATTAACGAGGTAAAACGTCTCCATAACTCGCTGAATAACATTGCGGCTGGGGCTCGACGCATCGTGGCAATGGGCCCAGTCCATTCCTAGACGGAAAGCCTCATCCTTCCAGGCCAAAAAGCTGATAGTTTCCACGATGGTTGGCTGAACGATTTCCTTTCCGGGGAACACACCCCAAGTGACAGCATTTGGAGCATCGCTAGGAGCATTGGTTCGTAGCGTGCCCGACTTAGTAACCGCATAATAAGTCACCTCAGGGTCTCTTGCGATTCTATCAAGCAGCTTGTCGATAAGTTCTGGTGCAACCAAGAGCTCGAGGTACGCTTTCTGGTAGACGTATCCATTCAGAGGTCCCCATCCATAAACTGGGTGAGACGACTTGACTCCATCCACAGCAGGTTGCGAGTTGATTGTAAGCAGTCCGCGCTCGTTAAGCTCCACAAGTTGGTTCTTGATAACATCGGCTTCGTTCGAGATCGGTGCCTCGCTCCATGGCAAGCTTTCGATATCGGCACTCAAGTATCGCAGGAATACATTTGCGATATCCTTGACTGATTTCGGCTCGCCCCACAACTTAATGTTCTGCTCATTGCTCCCCTTCAACCCAATTCCGTATGCATCAAGTTCGCCGAAAGCCGGAGACCTCGAATCACCCCATCTGCCGTTGGGGAACTCATCCCACTCCTGAGTTCGCATGACATAAGACTTGTTCCTGTTGCGCCAGAAAATGGGTCGTACATCCTCCCCGCGTCTCCCAAGGCCAAGAGATTGGCGCCATGGAAGAGCCTGCTTCAGTGGGCGCTCTTCAGATGGAAGCATCTCGAGCTGCTCAAGAACGCCGCGAGTGGCCTGGGCCAAGTTCATCGTGTAGAAATGCAGGTGGTTGATCCCCGACTCGAGGATAGAGCGACACATATCAGTAACCAAACCTCTCCCGATCTCCCTGACAGCTGCGTCGTCGTTCTTGACGGGCTCCATGGCTTCAATCCATCCAGGAGGGATCTTCGCATTCATATGGTTGCACCTTCTCAGGAAGCTGGCATATGTGGAAATAGGCATGATGCCTGGGATGATCGGAATAGTTATGCCCTTCGCCCTAACTTTGCGGACCCAATCCAAGAAGTTGGGAACATCGTAGAACATCTGAGTCACAATGAAAGTTGCGCCCTCGTCGACTTTCTCCTTGAGGTGGCCGAGCAAAAGATCCGCATCTGTTTGGTCGTCACAGCCTTCTGGGTATCCCGCAACACCAATATCGAAGTGGTTTCCGTAGGTTTTGCGGATATATTTGACAAGATCTCTCGCGTACTGGAATCCTTCATCAGTAGCCACCCATTTTTCCTTCTCGCGAGGGGGGTCCCCACGGAGAGCCAGAATGTTTGTGCAGCCAGCCTTGTATGCGTTCTTGAGGGCATCATCGACCTTCTCCTTGCCCATGTCCGTACATGTCAAGTGCATGCATGTCTCCAACCCGTAAACCGACTGTGCCACGCTGACCATTTCACATGTCAGTTGCGCGTGGCGGCCGCCAGCACCCCAAGTTATGTCAATGAAGCTCGGTCCCAGCCCATGCATTCTGTCCATGCGATCGTACAAGTTCTGAACACCCTGGGCAGTCTTTGGCGGGAAGAATTCGAACGAGAAAGTAGGCTTCCCCGCCTGCTCCCCCTGGTTTAGCATGTCCTTGATATGCATCGTGAAGAGTATGAGTGTGTGTGTGTGAGGAGCCTAGGTTCAGTTCTGGCACGTAAAATTAGTATGACTGTTGTGCTACCGCAGGCCCCCGGAATGATGTAGTCATGAGGAGGTGAGGGATGTCGCTGGAATAAATCTCCGAATGTCGGTATACAATGCAGGGGACTGACTTACCTTGCAATTGAAAACCCCGCGGTGAAGCTGAAGTTTGGCTGCTCCTGGTTTATCAGCGTGTCAGCCGAAGTAACGTTTGCGAGCCCAACGGTCTGCCTCCTCTCGCTGCATGTACACCACTAACTAAGTGTTGGTGGGTATGGTGGAGTTTGAGGTTTTTGATGATGGAGGGGAAGAAAGTGGCGGTGGTTAGGTACATAAGTATCGGTGCGACTATCGGGCTGTTTTGAGGTTTATAGTGGGGTAACTAATTAGCCTACCTCGCGTTCGGAAAGAGCAACAGTTCCTTGCACCCCCGATCCCCCACTACCCAGCCAATTCCATCCCCGAACCTAAATTATAATTTGATGTAAGCCAATTGAGGGTACTGGACCCTTTTCGTGGGCGGCATCGTCACTCATAGCCTTGATGAGGCCTTTTTGATGTGGCTTTCGGATTCATATATAAATGGTCGATCCTGTGTGGTCGACAATGACATAGTGCTATTATCACAGGCAATCAATCAGCCCACCAATCCCCTGGTTCTGTGCCAATCTGAGGGGGTGGCCGTTGCATCCCAGGGCATCATCTTATGCAGCTAGAGTATGCAGTTACGCAGTGTGATTCGAAAGATTCTATTCATTGCCCGACTAAAACTGAGTCGTGATACGTATAATTTTAACAACCAGCCATACCCACCCGTACGCTCCAATTTCCCCTGAAAAAAATGACAACAAGACACAGTAACAAAACCAAGCATCATGTCCCATAAAAGAAAGCCGTTTAGCGACTTTGCGTCTTGCCCATACCGCGCTTTCCAGAAAACTAGATTGATGGTTAGCTGAGGAACAAGGAAAAGGGTTGTTTTAATATAGGCAGGACTTACCAAATGCTTAGGCATGGCAGCCGCAACATGTCTGTCAGCCTCACCAGCACGAGCCATTCTGTTTCTATGCCTCTGGCCCAGCTTGGCAATTCTCTCCGCCTTCGTCCTGATAACTCCCTCGGGCACACCGTCCTCACGACGGTTGCTCTGGCTTCTAGCACGGCTCTTCGCGCGCATCTTGGCCTCGTACTCTGGCGAGTCAACATCCATAACATCCTCGGTACCAGTACGGCTGCGAAGAACACTGCGTCCTCTGGACTGCGATCTTGCGCGCGTAGTGAGCGAGGTAGTATCCAGACCAAGCGAGTCCAAGTGATCCTCCATATCCGTAAGCTTCGCCTTTGTCAATGTGCGTGGGATGATAGCCCTGTTCTTCAGGGACTTCTTCATCTTGGCGGCATTTCTGATGAGGATTCTCTTCTCCCTGATCAGCTCAGCCTTCATGCGGATATCGGCATCCTCGGCATCCTCAAGATCATCCTCAGAATCGTAGTAACCCTCTGCCTCAAGCTTCTCCTCCTCCTCCTCCAGAGCAGCAAGCTTAGCCTCGATTTCGGGATCGATGAAGTCGTAGACGTTCTTGCCATCCAGAACCTCAGGAACCTTATCGTACTTCCACTCATCGTTCTCAAGCATGTACTTATCCTTGAGGTTGATGTTGAAGACACCGGCTCCTCCGTTCTCCTCCTCGATGTCACGAGCAAGCTTCCGGCGCTCTGGATCGTTCTTGTCGTATTTCTTCATCTCTTTGACGGCATCCGGAATGAATGCCTCTCTAACAACACCGTTCATTGGGCGAGCAACGTGAATACGTGCAAGAACATCACCAAGACGACCACCGACTGCGCCATTGCTGTTTGTGCCAGCCTTAAGCTTCTGGGCCACACGATCCGCAATCAAGCGCTCGCATGCCGCGTTCTTCACTTCTTGGACACCCTCCTCGGTAGTGCAGGACAATTGCAGCATCTCAACATCTCCTGGCTTCAGAAGGGCCTGGAGCTGTTCCTGGGACTCGGCATCGAGGTCCTCTGGGCGCATAACATCGATCTTGTTGATGACGATGAAGACGAGCTTGTTGGCGAAAAGAGGCTTAATACTTTGGAAAAGCGCAATCTGTGCGGCAACAGTGTAACCACACTGCTCGGAGAGATCCATGAAGTATAGGATAGCAGATCGCAAATGAGCGATGGCTGTGATCGACTGCATCTCGATGGTGTTCATCTCCTCCAGCGGGTGATCGAGGATTCCGGGGGTATCAATAGCTTGGAATCTGAGATACTTGTAGTCGAAGTGACCAACGAACAAGCTCTTGGTGGTGAAAGCGTATGGCTGAACATCAACGTCCGCACGGGTCACGCTCCTCAGGAAACTCGACTTTCCGACATTGGGGTAGCCACAGATGAGTAGCGTTCTGGTGTTGGGGTCGATAGAGGGGAGACGGCCTAAATGCTGGCGAACCTGGTCGAGGTATAGAAGAGGGTCCTTGAGGCGCTTGCAGATGGTGGCCATGCGACCAAGAGCAGCACGCTTGAGCTGCTTGCATTGGAAAAGCGACTGGGCGTATTTGAGGAGGCGGACGTAATCGCGGGAAACGGTTTCGATCAGATGCTTCGCTGTCGCTAATTGACCCAGGGCGATACGGAAATGGTCGGCATCGTAAAGGGTGTTCAGAAGATCCTTGTGGAAGGGATGGATATCCTGAAGACGTGGGAAGCCATCGAGGATCAGAGAAATCTTCTCACTGAAAGTCTCCTGCGTGAACTTGACCTTTCTGGTGTAAAAGTCTAGGGCAGTGGTTAGTTTTATGGTCGAGTTTTGTCGACGATGGAAAATACTCACTTCTGATTCTGCTAATCTGAAATCCTGCACGAATCTGCGTGGGGAGTCTCCTCTGCGTACGACTCAACACAATGTCCAAAAACTCCTGCGAAGTCGGCACCGGCTGGATGTCTTTCCACGTAGTCTTCATTTTGGCGACGTTTTCTTACGAGAAGAATGTTTCGTCGTCAAATGTCGGTCGCAGTTGAAGCCCACAAAGTTTCGTTGTGAGCTTTTCTGTGGAGGCGCAAAATCTAAAGTTTAGCGCTAAAATAATCGTACCGTCCTTATCGGAGGAGGATTAGAAAATGGCACGGAGCAAGCGGCCGCATCTGTACCCCACCGTTCCGAAGACCGAGACCAACGAGACCAACGCACTACTCGAGTACAACCAACTCCGGAGTAAGTCACCAGCAAATACTACAAAGGCTCTATCTATGAAGCACGAGGTCACAGTTAGGATAGTCTCCTTACATACTACTGCATTCTGAAGGCTCCACGAAAGGGAAGTAATAGTTTCTTAATATGCAAGCTATTTGGCTCTATATTTTTTAATTCGCTTCAAATCCTTTCTCCTTTGTGTAGATGCAAAGTAGCTGGGCCCAACATACCGTGACTGAGTATGCCTTGAGGCCCAAGATATCAATTGATCTCGAAGCCATCAAGTACTACTGAACATCAGAGTGGCCAAAATTTGGACCCATTTATGATTTAGGTCATAGTGTAGTCTCTCTCCTTGGCGACAAGATCTTCGATGTCTGGCTATTTTCGTAAATAACAAACGATTCTAGCTTCCATCATACGATCATCCCTGAAAGAGTAAACCTGCAGCGAATTCAACGTTTCCATCGCATGCATTCAGTGCATTGACGGCCTCCTCCCTGGAAAAGCCGAGTGCGACTAGCTGGTCGATGGACTCTGCTGAGGGAGCCGGAGCTGTAGCAGCTTGAGGTGGCTGAGTCGGTGGCTGCGGCTGGGGAGTCGCGGCCGCCTGCGCAACCGGTGCGGTAGGTGTATTTGCCGTTGCCGGACCTGCCGGGCCAGATATCGCCCCCGATCTTCCTCCAATGGTAGTGCCACCAGGGCCCTCAACCGTGGGCTCGGTGACCTCTTCGAAACTCCTAGGTATATCTGCCTCGCCAAGGAAAGGTACCTCCACGTCTTGGATGACGAGCTTGTCCTTCGACAAATCGATACATGCTTGGTGCCTTTTGAGCATGTCAAGTCCGAGGAGGAGATCCACATCCTTGCCCTCCATGACAGTGAAACTGCAGGGCAGGAATAGGCTTCCGATTTTGATCTGGGCCGAATGAACTCTGCCCAAGATATTTGCTGTGCCCACACCTCTTGCAATGCCAGCAAAGCGTTTATCAACGAGCCTCATAATCCCGCAGGACTCGGCACAGGACGGTGACATGATGGTTGCTTGAGCTCCAGAGTCGACGAAAGCTTTAACCTTGTGGCCGTTGACCTCGACGTCGATATATAACATGTGAACCCTGCCAAACACTAAAACGCCACAGTTAGACACTTCCATCGATATGCATCGCTGATCTGGGATACTTGCCTTCGGGGTTGTGCTCGATGGCATTCTGAAGATTCTCCTGCACCCGTTCCTCTCTGATCATCTCAGCAATGCGAGTCTGTGCATCTATATCAAACGGATCCGCGTTGAGATCGGCAATGTGCTGCTGGCGCATCATCCTCTCTCTGCGTTCCTGATCCTGCATCTGTCTGAACAGCTGAGCAAATCTTTGTGGGTTTTCGACCGCCGCTGCCAATTCTGGTTGTGCTCGCTGAACTTCCTGTCGCATGCGAGGGTTTCCGAGTAGCTGGAGTCGGATCACCTCTGGATCTTGTTCCTCTCGACTGGCGGCTGGCCGTCTGGCTGGTTGCTGTGCTGGGCCTGGTTGAGGGACGCCAGTATTCCCTATGATATCCCTAACGTGTAGTGCGAGCATATCGCCATCTACGACTTGTAGCTGCTCCAGTGTCTTGTTGTCATCGGAGAGCAGCTGCCCGTTGTGGTAGATGTGTTGTGAAGTCGTCGGAATGTGAGCTTCGGCCTGGACCATGCCTTTCAGCGAGCCAACTGTTGTCTCTGTCGGGACCTCAAGGTTGAGAAGGTCTTGTTCGAGGGCCTCTTCGGAGGCAATATTCAGAGTGAGCCGCATCCTGGGCGAGCTCTGAGATCAAGAGTCGCACGCCTGATGTGATGTTAGTCAATTGGTGCAACTGAGCCTGTGGGGTGAGAACCATACGATGCCAGGGATCACAAAAGTATAAGATATTAGACTTGATATATTCACTTCGAGCAAGTAAAGAGTAGAGCAGCTTGTTGATTCAAAGTAGAGATTCGATATTCACTCTGTAAGTAGGTGTTTACGTGGGGTAAAGAGCGGCGAAAGTTTGTGTGCGTAGGCTGGTGGTGGCGGTTTATATTATTCCCGGAAGTGGTATAGTGGAATGCGAGCGAATGCACTCGAAAGTGCAGTTCAGAGAGTTTTATAGGAGGCACGAGTTGCGAACAGAGGCTTTGTAATGATGTTTGAGTGAGTGGGCACGAGAGATGGAAGCGATCCAGACCGTTGGTGAATCTGTATGTATCCAGCCAGGCAGGCACGACCGAAAACCAGTACCTTATTATTCTGGCATGAATATAGTGAGGCAGCGCCTCGATGACGACGTCAACGTCAACGTCAACGTCAATGTCAACGTCAAATGTCAACGTCGCTCTTATCAATTATCAGATGTACTCATTGTGCAGTGCGCTGCGCCTCTACCGCCACGTATTTACTATTCAGAACTTGAAATTTATCCTGTAAATAAATACTAGATCTTCACTGTGATGGTATGCATACAGGATTCCAATTGATCGCAGAGATTCATACGCACATCACATATATGCACATGTATGGACCTAGGATGACTACAACAGACAGTCTAGTCCATTCGCACAGTAGCGTACTGCCACAAATCGTGGAATCCCATAACAGAATACTATGTTGATCAGACGCCGTGAGAGAAAGAGGATTAGTTGGTCGCTGTTCCTACAGATAATTAACCTTGTCTGTCTTTGCCTTGTCTCGCCTTGTTGCGCCTTGTCTTGCCTTGAAGTATCATTTTACTGGCCGCTGTCACCACCACCAACTTATAATCTGGGTCCCGTTTTCAGTACAGTATTGTACTATATCTTCGTTTATCTGTCTTATACCATATATTCCCAGCCTCACACGACCTATAAAGCCCAATCCCGTGAGAAACCGCAATCAAAGATCCTGCGGGCTGAATAATTGGATGGTAAGCCTTATCGCCCACCAGCCTAGTCTGCCCCTCATCACCCCGCAATCTCTACCACAGGAAAAAGGCGCGCTACGTATGACGATGAGCGAACGAATCTATGCCTGGCCCTTACGCTTACAGTAAAGTAACATGGCACTCTGACCTGACACTCTCCACAGAAAATAAACCTCAACCATGCCTCTCGATCCCGATCACCAGGAGGTGCACGATGCGCCGATAATACAGAACGTAGACGAGCTGGGCGGGCCTCCCAGCGACTACACCGATGACGCTAATAACAGGCTCGTTATCATCAACAACGCCGACGAGGGTCAGCAGGGCGATGACATCCGGTCTCTGCGCTCGCTGCACCCGTATACCCGCCCGCTGACCGTCTCCGACCTCGACTCCTGCATTGCTCTCGAGAATGCGGCCTTTGAAGAGAATGAGAGATGCAGCCCGGATAAGGTGAGCTGCTTCTTATATTGTCACGTGTGGTTCTTGATTCCTTCCTGTTACTGCCATTGCGAGGTGTAATATGCTACATACCTATTGTATCACCTTCTCTCCCGCAAGAGTCCCGTTGTTATTCTCTGAAAATCCCCCCTCTTGCGCTGCTGTCGTTGAAATCCTGCCTCGGGGTGCTGGACCTCAGTCCCCCGAAGCAAGCCGACATCTCATCATCACCTGAGGATCCAATCCTCCTCCTCAAACACCCACACCCACCAATAACCACCCTCTAACCACCCCAAACAGTTCAAATACCGCCTCAGCAAATGCGGCGAACTCAGCCTCGGCCTCTTCTGCACCGCAACCCCCGACTCCGACATCCCCGCCGCGACCCTCTCAACCGGCAAACCCGTCGAGACGTCCCGCGCCAACGGCGCCGTCAGCGTCCTCCTCGCCCACGTCGTAGCGACCAAGACGCGCGACGCGCTCGCGACGGATATCGCCATGGATTACCCCAGGGACTGGGAGAGCATCAAGAGGGATGAGAGGAAGGAGGGGCATCATGAGGATGGGAGGACCATTTGTGTGCATTCCCTTGCGGTGTTGCCGGAGTTTCAGGGGTCGGGGATTGGGCGCACGATTATGATTGCGTATATGCAGCAGATGAATGGGGCGGGGATTGCGGATAGGTTGGCTATTATTGCGCATGGAGTGAGTTGAGCACTGTCTGGCATTGTTGGGAGAGGGTTTGCTAACTATGAAGCCATTGGTGCCGTACTATGAGAAGTTTGGGTTTATAAGCAAGGGACCTAGTGAGGCTCAGTTCGGAGGAGGAGGGTGGTTTGATATGGTTCGTTGTCTTCCTACCCCCATATGTAGTCAGTCATGCTAACCCCCACAGATATTCGACCTCAAATCCATCGAGGCCCGAGCCATGTACGGATGAGTCTAGCAGGCACAGGAACGGCGGCGCAACGGCGGCGCCGCATTATACGGGAAGAGTTCAGAAGGAAGGCACAGACAGGGAGAAAGGCGCTGCATTGTATGCATTTGCTGGAGAAAATATCATAGTGCCATCCCGGCAATTCCAACTATCTTAGTTTGTAAACACACGGTTTCAGCACACCCGCCTCGCTCGAGACCGGCACGTCCTCCTCCTCCAGGAACTTAGGCTTCCCCTTCGGCTTCCACGTCGTCTGGCCCATCTTCTCCATCCCCTTAGGCACCGGCACGCACTTCCCCTTCATCGGCGCTAGCGCCTTGACGAAAGTCATCTTGACAAACATCCTGTTACTAAGATCCACCGCCTTCTCGCCCTGTAGCACGAAACCCCTCTTCCGTAGCACCTCAACGAACGCCGAAACGTCCGTCTCAGCCTTCGTATCATCGTGTCCGTCCACCTCGACGAGTAGATCCGCATTATCAGCATCCTCATCCATCTTCTTCGCCGCCTTGGCAGCAGGCTTCTTCCTATTCCCCACACTATGCTCGACGCGCTTATGCGCCCCCCCAACCCGTCCAAACCGGCTCTTAATCTCCGCAATCCACAACTCCCCCTTCCAATGCAAGATCCTATATGCCTCCTCGATGAAATCAACCCAATTCGTTCCCATGAGCGCTAGACAGAAGATGGCGACATCACAACTATCGTCCTCTAAGGGTAAATTCGAAATATCCGCCTTCGTAACAAACGGACTCGGATTCTGGAGATCATAACTGAAAACCTGGACTTTAAGCGCCTTCTTCTCCTTCTCAAGCGCCTGCGTCAACTTCGCGTCGCCGCATCCGAGATCAGCGATATAGCACGTCCCCACCGTCCTCGGCAGCGGGAGCTTATCAATCTCCCTCCCCGTGTCGGGATGTTCCCCTTTGCCCCGCGGATTCGCAGCTACTTTTCCCCGCGTACGGATCTGTGCGATATACGTATCAACGGGGTTCTCGGGCCAAACCTCTACCTGGCGCCTGAAACCTTCGTGGTACTCGTGGAACATCTCGGGGTTCTCGGAGAAGAGGGATAGGGAGTGTGCGGAGGGCGTGGTGTAGAGGGTTTGGTTGAGGTGGCGGAAGCGGGCTGAGACGAGCTTTTGACGCATGGATGCTTGGAGGGGGGTGAGTTTGGGTTGGATTTTGGCGGGGGCGGGCGCGGAGATGGTGTGTGTTTCTGTGGGTTCGCTGGTCGAGGGGCCCTCGGAGGAGGCGCTGGCTTTGGCTTTCTTCTCGCGCTTCTTGTCTTTCATGGTCTTTCGCTTCTGGCCTCTTTCGGAGAGTGTGATACCACCTGTCGAGTCTGTAGCGGCAGCAGCGGCGGCGGGTTTCGCATCTGCGACCTTGGTGGCTGGTGGTGCCTTTGCATCGGTGCTGGATGCCTCCTTCGCAGGCTCTTGTGTGACCTTCTGCCTCTTCTCACTAGGCTTGGCCTTCGCTGCCTTGCCTCCCTTGGGGGTCTGATCCTTCTCAATAACCGACGCATAGAGATCCGCTACATTGGCCTCGCTGACATTGGCCTGCTTCTGGTCTTTACTCGAACGCTTCCTCTTCTGCCCAGCTGCACCCGCTGGCCCAGCCTCGTTCGAAGCTCCATCTGCTGCTGCTGGGGTCTGCTCTGTCTTGGCCGGTTTGAGAGTCTGTGTTTTCAGCGCGCTGGCCGGAACGGACCAGCCTTTTACCGCGAACATGGTGAGTTCGAGTAGTAAAAGAGGGGATTTTCTTTGTTGTGGTTGTGGTTGTGGTTGTGGTTGTAGTTGTAGTTTGGATTTTGGAGTGGTCTCGTTATCGGTCACCAGCCTAGCTTGGCCGTGATAAAAAATTCCTCGACCAAATAAATTCCTCGCTTCGTTTTACCCCATATTTTTGGCTCGTACAGTACAACCAACCCAACAATCTCTCTTTCTATCTATCTTCCCTTCCTGCTGTGTACTGTGTGTGAAGTTATACTCGTAGTACCCGCAGCATAACTAACACCTTGACTGACTTACCTGCAAGTATACTGGATACCAAAATAGACTGACATGGACTGACACAGATAATAGTACTGGACATAGCACTCCAACTCATCGATCATATCATCGTTCTTCTTCTTGGAATGTACTGTGCACCATAATATGTCCCATATCTTTGCGGGAACTAAGACAGTAAGACAAGGGAAATCACACACTACTGTAAATCTTTCACCAATTCCCACTAACGCACGCCCTCAATAGCACCCTCGCCCCGCCCTACAACGCCTATAGCGGACTGACCGGATAGTGCATAGTGCCACAATCAATACCGGCATATCAGTTTCACCACAATACTACTCCAACCACATACTCCAACCACATACTCCAACCACATACTCCAACCACCACTCCAACCCACACACAACAATCTCAAAATCTGAGTGATGGCCGAACAACCATCCCCATCCCCCCGACTCCTTGCTCTCCCATGCCCTTCCTAGCCCCATCCCATCTGCCCCCATCTGCCATCCTTCCTATTTATCCCTCCGCTCCGCACACCTAGTTAGACCGACGAACAAAACTTCACCTTGAGATCCTACCATGCGCCTACTGTGCCTGCTGTGATTGCCCCGTAGGGTTCCAAAACCCGCCGAAGCTATGGATGACGCCGATCCTACCGCCGCCGAGCTACACCAGGGGACTACCCCCGACGACGAGACGCTTGTAGATGCCCCCACCGAGGCATCTGCGACGAAGAATGCGGCCAATGCACGAGCGTCGCGACGGCGGACGAAGACGGGGTGCCTGAGTGAGTTTCACATCCTGATCACGCCCTCACTGGCCCTATATGTGCGCACAGAGCTGACTCCCCTTTTCTAGCTTGCCGACGACGGCGAATTAAATGCGGCGAGGAGCGCCCTACCTGTGGCAATTGCATCAAGTCGAAGCGCCAATGCGAGGGCTATAACCAACGTGTTATCTTCAAAGATCCATTGAACACCTACCGAGCCCCGACCAGCAGCATTGCGACCCATTCGGGATTCGTCGCGAGGCCCATACGACAGCAGGGCTCACTGGGCGCTCATGGCCGACCCGTACAATCGAAGGTTGCGTCAGGAGCTTCACAACACAATATCCCGCCCCGGACTGGAGGGTCTTCACAATCGCATACCAGCAGACCTGTGCCCGTCTTCCTGGGCTTCGTTCATAATGATTCCGCTACTTTTCAACTACAGCAGACTATAGTCAATCCTTTGCGCCGAGAACCGGACATCAGCCATGGAGGGTCAGAAAGCCAAGCATCTGCGCAATGGGACCATCCCGTGGAGAGTGTACCGGTCTCCGGTCCATTGGATGCCCAATGGATCGCAGCCCCACAGCCACCTCAATATCACCATGAGCATACGTACTCAGGGATGTACGATGGTCAAGCTCAGACAGCACATGATTCGTATTTGGGCGACACACCAATGCAGCAGGCCCGCGACACGGGCAACAGAAGCGCTGACTTGAGTAACCGTTCATCAGTGTCTCAGGAGGCACATGTGGGTGGCCTATATCATGCAGAAGTTTACCAGCAAGAATACCAAACTCAAACTCAGCAAGGCGCCTGGGGCCAGGTAGCCCGCCCTATTTTGTCATCGCCGCCGTATGAGCCAGTCACCAATGAATTCTATGACACGAGAAATCCAATACATAGAACAGACGAGGAGGACGAAGACGACGATGATAGTGATCCATTCGACGTTTCCGACGACGAGGACGAAGACGAAGCCCCACGCAATGATGGAACTCATGTTGATCCCAGATCGCGAGAGATCCAGAGGCTCAGAAGAGACAATGAGCTAGCAACCGTTATAGCTATTCAAGCGGCGCAAACCCGAGAAGATACGCGGATTCGCACATATCACTCTGTGATAGAAAACTATGGCCCGAATATGCTTGCTAGCTATTATCCTTCAGCTCGGGACTCGCCGTTGAGCAATCCTATTGCAGCGGGCATATTTTGCCATTTTATCAATGTTATTGCGCCGAGTTTGTCCATGTTTGAACGTCATCCTGCGAACCCATCTATTGTGTTTCGAGGGAATCCAGTGCCGAAGTCTCAACAGCACATTTGGTCTTGTAAGTCACTACTTTCACATTGAGAGACCCAATACTAACTTTTTCCAGATACAATGCCTACCATCGCACTTCGGAACCATGCCCTCTGCCACGCGATGTTGGCAATGGCAAGTCTCCATATCGCGAAGCTAGAAAACGGACCCATCACCGTATCACTAAGGCATTACCATATTGCGATCAGGAAGCTAGCAAAGAACGTTGGCTCCTCCACCAGGCGCAAACAGCTGGCGACTTTAGCCACCACACTACTTCTTGGATTCTACGAAGTTATCTCTGCAGACCACAGTAAATGGTGTGACCATCTACTCGGAGCACATCAACTGGTTAAACAGATTGATTTTTCTGGAATAACTCGATATCTAAAGACAAAGAAGGCATATATGGCAAATTTACCACCTCAAAATCCATATTATGGCGGCGACATGTCTTCTGATACCCCGGTCGTATATGGCGTCGATAGCATGGAAGATTCCAATCTATATACGAACGATGAAGTCGACGAAAACCTCGTGGGAATCATCATGGGGAAGCAAATCAGATATGCCGAATACGGAGAGATTATTGAGGATCCTGATGGACCGTATATGGGGAACAAAAGGTTTACGCAACGCGAACTGGATCTATTTGATACCCAACAGGATCTTTTTTGGTGGTATACCAAGCAAGACGTCTTTCAGAGCATTCTCAGCCAAAATAGGCTATTGTAGGTTTCCAACCTCGACGATAGCGCACATCATACTGACTGTTTAGTTTGAACTACGAGAGATGGAGTCACTGTCCTCCACGAGCACCCCTCGGTCGCCGTGATGCTGTGTATGAAAGCCTACCCCCCATGGATTTGTTGATTTGCTGACATTTCTAGATATGGTACATTCGACCATTTAGTGCTATTGCTGGGAAGACTGTGCTGTTTTGCCGCAAAAGACGTGAGGCGAAAGAAGAGGGCAATGGCAGCTAACAGAGGGCAATGGGGACCGCCTCCAGGCGCACCGGGGGGGCCACCAATACCTCCCAACCAACAGCCTCAAGGTGGACGAGGAATGCCTATTCCAGGAATGCCTCCCAATCAGCAAGGCGGACCAGGTATGCCAGGACCTCCAGGCGGGCGAGGAATGCCTATGCCACCAATGCCTTCGTTCGCCGGTATGCTACCGGGCATTCGCAAAGCTTCATTACCAAGAGGATTCAGCCCATCGAGTGAAGACTCACCACCGCCAAACAGCAATGAAGGCGAGGAACGCCTCAGCGAGCAAACCGCTAAGGCTGAGGAGGAGTGGAACGGGATACGTAGCGTGTTCGGCATGTTCGAACAACATCTAGGACCTGATTTCGCACCCCTCGGACCTGGGTACGCTCAAGAAATCCTGTCACCCTTCGGCCCGGCAATTCAGTATCGTACTTATGGCATCGCTTTGATGTGGCTTACGTACTATATGGGCCTCATTGTGTGCCACAGATCGCATCCTTCGATGCCCCCATCAGCTATGATGGCAGCTGGGTTTGCTGCCCAACAAACGGGACCGTTTGCGAATACTATTGGGCGGATATCGGCTGGTATTACAGCTGATATATCGGCGGCGACGCGAGTTAATATTGGAACCGGTGCAGCCCTCAACGACTCCTCCTTTGCTCTCTTCGTAGCTGGAGTCCAGGTATGTGGCCTTCTATTTTTCATCTCATGCATTCATGCTAATATACGTCTAGATACAAGATCAAGCCCAGCGACACTGGCTTGTTAAGCGAATGCTAGATATCGAGCGTCTGACTGGATTTGAGACAGCTAGCCACATCGCCCGAGGCTGCGAGACCGCTTGGGAGAGGGCCGCGGCGATGGGTAAAGGGGCCCCTTATACGCGGTATACGGAGCAGGCCCCCGTTGACAAGGTGTGGAGCCGTGCAGGCCAGAGAATGGAGCGGATGAGGATTACTGCTGGGGAAGAGCAGCATGTTCATCCTCAGAGAACGGAGAAGGTGGGGAGAGTTCAATTCGCAGTTGGTATATTGGGAGTTACGAGCCGTTTCGGGGAGTTGGATCTAGATAGTGATGAAGAAGATGCATGAATGCATGGTTTGGGAGTATGTATGAAGGAGACAAGGGGGCACTGTGTGGTGTTTTAGGTTCCATCGCATCTACGGGGCGGTAACTTTGTGTGCAATAATTCAAAATCATGACCTCACGCTTCTCCATCACCAAAACATACACAGATTCCAGATGCCAGATGCCAGTGACTTTTGCTTTCAGAAACTCCGATCTCTATCATAAAATACACATCTCAGTCTAGTTCGCTGGTAATCTCTCCACGACCGCCGCCATCTCCTCATCCGTGTAAATCCGGAACCCCCTCTCCTTAGTCACGCTCGCCAGCTGCACATTCTTGGAATCAAGCTTCTCCTCCATAACCTGCTTCAGCGTCTTCAGAACCAGTGTCTCAGCTTCCTCGATCGTAAGAGACTACAACCACCAGCAATATTAGCAAACCATCCCAAATCTCCCAACTCTCACTCCACCACCACCATCATCCCCAGATAAACATACCTTATGGAACTCATTCTGCAACTCCGCCTGCGCCCCCTCCGACCCCGACCCAATAGCCTTAGCATCATACCTATAAAACGTCCCACTCGGCTCCGCATGATACAACTGCGGCCCATCCTCATCAAATCCCGCAATCAACAACGCCACCCCAAACGGCCTACTCATAATACTCTCCTCCCCATCCGCGCCCTCCCCAAACCTAAGCGCCAAATCGCAAATCGCCTGCGTACAACTCTCCACCCTCAGCGGCTCATTGTAATTGAAAGCGTGGTTCTGCGACTCCACGCGCGCGTGCTCAACCATGCTGCGCGCGTCGGCTTGCAGGCCGGACATGGCGCATCCGATGTGGCGGTCGATTTCGACGATCTTTTCGACGGAGGACGTCTCGAGGAGGGTGGAGGTTACGCGCTTTTCGACGCCGAGGATTACGCCGGAGCCGGTGGCGACGCCGATGGCGGTCGAACCGAGCTTGATTGCTTCGAGGGAGTATTCGACTTGGAAGAGGCGGCCTTCGGGGGAGAAGGTGCTGTTGGGGGGGGGGGGGGTGGTTAGATGGGGGGGGTATGAGGGGGGGGGGGGGGGGGGGGGGGGGGGGGAAGGGGGGTTGGGGGTGTTGGTTAGACGGGGGAGGAGTGGGCTTACTTGATCCCTCGATCTGTGAAGATTTGTTAGTCTGGAGCTGCTGTGGTTTGGAGGAATGAAGGTCCACCTGGGTGGGTGGCTACTCACCATATTCCGAACGTGCGATAAACATGCTTGGTTGCTAGCTGGACTCTACCAGGCTTGAGCTTCAAATATGGAAATGTGAACCGTAGCTTAAGACGGCTGTGTATGTGAGGTGTGGAGGTTCTGTTTGTCTTGGTATCTCAGAGAAATGGTGGTGAGGTTGTTGGTAAATCGAAGCTTGGGTCCTGGGTGTGATGGCAAGGCAGGCACTGGTCCACGAAGCTGTGGTCGAATGGAGCTAGAGCTGAGCTAGGTAGAGCGAGACATGCAGCCCAGATTTAGCGAACCCGCGAGGCGCGTGTTGGGTCGCTACCCCACGCGTCGACCAAATCGAAGGGAGCAAGGCTGAGTCCATTTCATTTTCTCCATGGGAAAGCAACGCAGTTTTTTTACTGACGACTTCAAATGAGAGCTGAAAAGTCGGATAATGTCTTCTTCCTCGAACCAAAGGGCTGCGACTATTAGTGACAGGAGGACCACCGCCAGCGGTGAGAATGTTATGAGTTCCAAAGCCCGTCTGGCTTCGACTTTGGGAGGAGCCAGCAAAACCGACAGAGATGGACGGCAATCACAATCCCCACAGAATGCGCCCGGTGTCTCTCAGCACAGGCGCATGCCATCTGGCTCTCACTCCCAGCGCTCCAGCAGAACAGCAGTAGAAGAGCGACGAACAGAGCGTCACCAAGTAACAACCCGCGAGACCATCACTTCCCGACCACGAAGCCCAGAGCGACGACAAGCACCCCTCGCAGTGCCGACAAGCCGCGCCAGACCCGTCGATCGTACGAGATATGCTACGCCAGATGTTAAACCGATACCGAGCAAGCCTGAGCCTCAGCAGCTTCCGTGGGATCCCCAGGCAGTTCTGATACCCCACACCAGCGCGCCGTTGGCGGCACGAATCTCGATCCCTCCATTGGCTTCCCAGGCGCCGCAATCGTTACAGCCTAGACCTCTGCAGGAGCTGTCGCTCGATGCGCAGGAGTCGTCTATTCTGGAGGACTTGCTGTTCGTTTTTATGGGCTATGAGGGACAGTACATACGCTTTGCGCCCTCATACAATCCCAGTGCCGAGAAGGAACGGCTTGCTGGTCCTACTTTCAAAATACATCCAGGCTTGGATCCGAGTTTGCGGGACCTCACGACGACGATGCTGAAGATGGCGACGCATTATATGGCTGTGGAGGCGTTTGTGGAGGTGCAGAGTCGGGAGGAGTTTGGGGCTGTGAACCATGCTCTTTGCGCGGCGATACGGAAGCTTTTACAGGATTATCTTGTTCTGATCGCTCAGTTGGAGACGCAGTTTCTTACCAACCCGTCGTTTACGCTACATGTGCTCAACCTCCACACGCTTCCTACGAGTCATATGATGTTCCAGGTTTATTCGTTGGCGCATGAGATATTAAAACGGAACTCGCTGTTGGAAGAGGACTTAGAAGACTCGGAGGGCGATTTCGACGACATAGAAAATATTTTGGAGACCCTTAGGGAAGGTGGTGATCTTGGACCGGGCAGCATACCCGGCAAGAAGATCTGCAAGGGCGGGAATGTGTTGGGGTTGATTACAAGGAGGCTTGAAACTATGTCGGGAGATCCGGCGGCGAGAACGCTGCTGACTGGTTTGCTGCGAGATGCAAGCCGGCCATATATGATGATGCTGAACGAATGGCTTCATCATGGAAGCATCAAAGACCCACATGCAGAGTTCTTGGTTAAGGAGCAAAAGAGTATCAAGCGCGAAAGGCTGGAACAGGATTATACGGACGAGTACTGGGAACGGCGATATACTGTTCGAGAGCAAGATGTGCCTCCGCAGCTGGAGGCAGTCAAGGACAAGGTCCTCCTGGCTGGAAAGTACCTCAATGTCGTCAGAGAATGCGGTGGGGTCGATGTGAGCAAGGCCGTCAAGGACGTGCCGCGGTCATTCGACGACAATCGATTCCTAGACAACGTCAACAGCGCATACGCACACGCGAACGAGTCGCTTCTGAGGCTCCTGCTCACAACCCACGCACTCCCTGCCCGTCTGAGGTCACTGAAGCATTACTTCTTCTTGGACCAATCCGATTTCTTCTCGTACTTCCTTGAATTGGGAACGTCTGAGCTTCGAAAGTCGGTCAAGGCTGTCAACACAAGCAAGCTACAGTCGCTGTTGGATCTTGTTCTTCGTCAGCCTGGCAGTGTTGCTGCCCTTGATCCGTTCAAGGAGGATGTCAAGGTTGAGATGAATGACATCAGCTTGACAAACTCGTTGACAAGAGTTGTCAACATCTCTGGCATAGAAGAGGGCGAGAAGTTCCAGGCCCCGGCTCAGACGACTGCAGAAACAGAAAAATCGGCTATTGGCTACACATCTCTCCAACTGGATTACTCGGTTCCGTTCCCTGTATCTCTTGTCATCAGTCGCAAGACAGTGTGGAGATACCAGGCTCTCTTTCGATATTTGCTCTCGCTCCGCTACCTGGAGCAGCAGCTCGTTTCGAGCTGGCAGACTCACAACCGAGCAACGGTGTGGACTCACAAGAGCTCGCACCGCCCCATCGAAATGTGGAAGAGGAGGGCTTGGACTTTGCGAGCTCGTATGCTTGTGTTTGTGCAGCAGCTGTTGTACTTCTGCACTGCTGAGGTTATTGAGCCGAATTGGCAGGCTCTCATGGCACGACTGAAGACGAAGGACGAGAATAAGGATGACTCTGCGCCAGCGAGCCGCACTGTCGATGAGCTGATGCAGGATCATGTCGATTTTCTTGATACTTGCCTCAAGGAGTGCATGCTCACTAATAGCCGGCTACTGAGGGTGTGTAGTCTGATTTGCCGAACATTATTTATGTCACATACTGACCATCGATAGGTGCACTCCAAACTCATGCAAACTTGCTCCATGTTTGCCAGCTACACGGCATGGCTCTCAAGAGAACTGGAGAAGACAGACACGGACCTGAACGGTCCCAACAAACCAAATAACATGAGCAAGAAACAATGGCAACGCTTCCAAGACGAGCGAAGCGCGCGACACTCCGACTCAACCTCCTCCAACGCAGGAAAGGTCAGCGAAGCCGCCAGACTCGAGAAAATCAACGAGACGCTCTACAAATACGAATACAACTTCAGCAGACATCTCCAGATTCTGCTAGATAGTCTCAACCACTACGCCGCCACCGAGACCGTCGTGCTTCTCGGCCTCTGCGCCAGGCTCAGCACGGCAAACCAGGGAACGCCGTTTAGTGGCCTGAGGACTGACGAGGATGGTATTGCATGATCGCTTGTTTTTCTGAATAAACATTGAAAGTAATGAAGCGGCGTTTGGGGAAAGGGTTTAATGATATCCATGTCTACCAAGAAGTTTCCTCTTGATGAAGCGACCTGTAGAGTTTTACATACCAAGTCTGAATGGGCGGATCCGATGAGCATAGCCGGGTAGGAGTAGCGTCTCATTAGATGTATATAAATGTACTGTACAATAAGTGCCTCAATAGCACTGCAATATTCTGTTCCCGACTACCATCAGTGCCCAATTGCATCGTACAACCCCTTCTCCCAAGCCAGAATCTCCCAACCACCCCCTACGCCAACAACTCCTTCACAATCCTCGCCACATCCGCCCTCTCCACATTCCTCTCCCCCAACACCTCCTTACTAAACACCTTCTTCAACACCTCCCCCATCTGCAACTTCCCCCCCTCCGCCTTCAATTTCTCCACCGTCTCCCCCACCAACCTCCTAATCTCCTCCTCCCCCACCGTCTTCACCTCCCCAATATACTCCTCCATAACCCTCACCTGCTCCGCCTCCTTATCCGCCAAATCATGCCTCCCCGCCTCCACAAACTCAGCAGCAGCCTGCTTGCTCACCGCGGCGTTCTTGCGTACCAGCGCTAGCATCTGCATATCCGTCACGATGGGGGAGTTGGTCTTGGAGGCGTTGAGGGATTGAGAGAGCAGCGCGCGGAGGACGTTGAGCTTGTTCTTGTCTTTGTCTTGCATGGCGGTTTTGAGATCCTTGCTGGAGAGCGCGGGGGGTTAGTGGGCTGCTGTTTCTTGACGGGGTGGGATGGGGAGGGGAGGGCGTACCGGATCTTAAGCAGCATTGGGGGCGCGGTGCCGGTGCCCGTCGTGCTGGAGGAATAGAAGCGGCAGCATGGTCGCGCAGCTCTGAATACAGTTCGGGAAAGCATGATGGCGTATACGTGCTATTCGTTTCGTTATCGTAGAGCTGTTAGAGTCCCAATTGATCAATCGCGCGGTACTATGTATGTTGCTCGTGATGTCAACTTTTTTGCTGGCCCGTTACCCGGAACTGGGAGGCTAGACGCGCCGTCCGAGACGCGGGCCGTAATCGTTGCGGGACCCCTGTAATCATGGGGGGGGGGACGTTTAAGGTTTCCATTAACTCGCTTCCCGTCCGAAGTTCCACGTTGTTCAGGGAGTGAATGCGGTAAATGCGGTACTTCACTCTCCTAGGGTGGTGTAATATCAAAATTTGGTTCTTTTTGCCCCTGGAGACTGCATATATGGCCCGTCTCTAGCCAGATCTAAACAAGTCTCAGAATAGGGACGGGATGAGTTGTTTTTAATTTCTCGTTCTTATTTTAGTTGATTTTACTTCTTGAGACACCGCCTTTTCATTGTAATTTACCCACTTTTACTAATTCCACAAGGGCAAGAGAACTTTCCATATCGGGTCAACCACTGGACTGATCATGTGCTTGCCATGCTCCGCTTCGATGCATCGTGATTTCAATAAGTACAACGGGCGTGATATTACCAAAGTAGACCCGTTCCTGCATCCTCGACATATAGGAAGGAGCAGAGATGAGGGGATATTGAGGGAATAGCATGTGCAAAACAGTCTCAGATGGACAGTAAAGTTGCTTCCACAAGCAATTCTCACACGTTCCATCGGAGTATGCTCCGTAAACCCATACCGTCCCGCAATAGTAGTATTAGAGCCCTTGCTGATTATCGTTTGAAAGTCAGGCCGCAGGATTTTCAGGACCGCACTAGAGTATAAGTAGTTCAGTTCCGGGCGTCCTCGTGCTGTACTCTGAAGCTTGGACTCAGCCTATGCTATTCGCGGGCCACCTATACCTTTCTGAGCCCAAGAACAACTGTTTTTATCTCCTCATCTAGACTCCATTCGACGCCTCATCGTCATGACATCATCAAGATCCTGTATGTCTCCTCAGGGGGCCAAAGAAATTGGGAGGAGAGAAGGGAACTCATGCAGGCGAACACTTGCCTTGTTTTGGTCGGTACTCAGCCCGAATACAGCCATACACAGCCATACGGATGATGCAACCAACCATCGCTTACAACGTAAGGCAAGGTAATCGGGTCAGACCTGATTTGGCGGGTCGACTGTGGTGTGTGCTGTACCGAATTACCGGTATCAAATATTTCACACAGGGCGCTTGACTGGGTAGCACAACCATGCAAGCGTAGATTTTCCCTTGATGTTAAGACGGCGGGATGTCGGGTCAGCCAAGGTAAGTGGTACAGTAACGTACAAGGCTAGTAACGGGTGTAGGCTGCTTCCTTTGGAAACGGAGCGAAGTTTTCGCCCTATTGAGTGCCTGCCACGCTCACACGGCTCGTCTGCCCCTAGTTAACTTCTCGGCCCCAGGAGCAGATTACTTAACGGTGCGCCATCGTCCTGTCCACCGTGGCTATCAAGCGTGTTTCTGGCGCCAGGCGGTCCCAAACAGACTATCCTATATTCCATTCGCTTCAGCCAACCGGCCCACTTCGACGTACTGTAGTTCCAAAATTCCTGTAGGAGAAATACACCAAAATCCCGGGAGACATGATATCCAGTTGAGAGACGCCGTGTAACCTTAGCGGCAACTGATTAACACCAAGTTGAACACTCCGCCATCGTCTGTATAATTAGCCAGAGTCCGTTGTCGGTATATCTCTGCATATCTTAGCTTTTTGTAAGCAATTCTATTGGGCTGGACATGTCGCTCATCGGCAACCATGTCAGCCCTTTGCAACGGCTCAATAATAATTCCAACAGTGTGATAATTAGTCCCGGTTGGTGTACAGTAGTTGGGCTGCCTATGAAGGCTGGCAGGAGAAGTCCAACACATCAACGACACCCAAGGTTTAGAAGAGTACAAGCCATCGTCCCAGCAAATCGGTCAGAATCAGACAAACGGTCGGAAACATAGCATTCCTCTCAAGATGTCGTCCAGGTAAGCCACCGATTTAAGTCCATCCGCATTAATATGTGCGGAATTGACGTCGGACAAGTTCTCGTGAGCATGATGAAGGCACCACCGAAGTTGACCCCCGCTATCTGGAAACGGTCACATACCATAACAGGGAGTTCCAACAGCATTCCGTAGAGAATTCAATATATTTCTCGCCTATTGACGAGGTGATAATCGACGTGCCTCCAGCAGGGGCCTCCTAATGCCCTAAAGTTGTCGCTAACTTGTGGTAGGACGAGATTGAACGCCTGGCGCGCCAGCACAGGCTTCTTTCCATCGTCTTCGACGAACGACTCGTATTCCCGCCCGTCAATAACCCAAGAAGAATCCTCGACTGTGGACATGGATCTGCGTCATGGGCTGTCGATGTAGCTGAGCAGAATCCGCGCTGCGAGGTTTGTAGACGTTCATCTTGCAACAGCGATACTCCTGAATCAGACATAGCGAATGGCCCTCCGTGCAAGCGACAAGGAGCGACAAGGAGCAATGCAAATTCGATGACTATAACCATGCCTGGACGATCAACGAGCTGACTTTCCTCCAACCACTTTAGGTCTATGGTGTCGACATAAGCAGCCACATGCAACCAGATGAAATACCTGTCAATCTCCATCTCCAGGTATGTTTTCACACACTAAATAGTACCCCTCTTTTCAGCGTTCTCGGTCGCTGGTTGCCCTTGATATTCCAATTTCGCAAGCTGAGCCTTGCCACCACACTGCGGGTTACAATCCCACAGCCCAAGGTCGAGCAATGTGGGCAACGACGTCCATAACTCGTCTTTGGTGATCCGCACAACTGATGGACAACACATGCTGATGAGCTGGATACCTAGGTCGACGACCTCAACCGACGGTTAGTAGGACGCAGACCCTTTGACCGAGACTATAACCTGACGATTCCAGATTCACTTTTGCTCGAAACTCATTCGACATAGTCCACTCCCAGCTCGTAGCAGGTGATGATGAACCATCCTGCCATGTCCAAAGACCGAAGCTGATAAATCCAAACAGGTGGCATCAACGCAGCACGATGGACCACATATCTTCGAGACCTATTCCGCGTTACAAGACCAGGTGCGAAACAAACTCCTCAAAAGATAGATTGACAGTAGTTGATTTGTGCGCTCCACAGGTGGTTGGTGTCAAATGGTCGAAGTCTATTACCAGGTTCAGTCGTACAACGGCACGCTCACTGACGGTATGCTGTTGGCGTCTCGAAATAAACTGGTTGAGATGTTGATTATATGGCAGAACATGGCCTTCGACAGTGGAGCACACGAATGTTCCAAAGCATGGAAGGCCTCAAGGATCTCCGAATGCCTCTGCACCTGGCTAACGCAATGCGGACCGCCGGGTTCGTGGATATCGATCATAGAATGATACCTTTGCCCACCTGCGCATGGTCCGACGGTGAGTTGAACTTTGTCCAGAAACGCAGATAGTCGTCAGACACTGACTGAAATTATCAACCAAGACGAACGGGAAAGAAGGATTGGCGCCGAAAATAGAGACAACGTCCAGAGCTTTCTTTCGTCTCTAGCAATATACCCGTTAAGTATGCTACTCTGGTGGAATCGCTGGTTGACAGAATCTGCTTCTAACACAATCCCAACAGCTGAGAGGCTCGGAATGGCACCGAATGATGCTCAGCTTCTGATAGCCCATGCCCGAAATGAAGCGGATAATCCAGCATTCAAGGTAAGCGGCATGACCAACAGTTGGTAGCATTTCTAATCCAGTGGGGGTTTGCAGGCGTATTTTCCACTGTAAGTACAATGCCCGTATTCGTAGTATATGACTGACAATTCCCGCAAGATATGTTTGCATCGGTCGAAAGGCGCCTCAATCAAGATAGCTTCGGCGTCGAGCAGAGGTGTACGGCGGTACAACGCGTCTCATGCACAATGCCGCAATGCATATTGGCATGAGTTCCACTTGGGCAAAAGTAGCATGTTACTGAAGTATGTATACGAGTCGTTGTCGAGTGGGGGATCGCCATAAGCGGGACGCTTTGGATATCGATGTTTGGGGCAAGAGCGAGCGCTTGGTAATATTAGTAAATATATCCTGGTGTTACAATCTAGAACCTACATACCAATTTCGATTGGGTTGGCTGGAACAGACCGACGCTTATCCATTGGATCTGTTACACCGAGCCCATTGGAGAGTAGGCAGGGCGTCCAGTGAATGCTCATCGTGGCTTTCAGAGCATCGACTTTGATTGCTTCCCCCTCGCGACGCTCTTCATCGCCATCATCCCACAGAGTAATAACAGAGATTCCCGGTCTACCGAACTCCGTGAAGTCCATGATGATGTTGAAGACCTTTAACTCAGTGAGAGTACAGAGTAGCAAAGCTGCGTCCACGATTGACGTGTTACTCTCAGTGAAGAAGCTCTGGCTTCATAGGTCAGTTTGTGCCTCCAATCTCTCTGTTTGAGGGCCGTTGTGGATGGATAATTGATAGGCTGTCTGGCCCTGATCATAGTTAGGCAGGTTTGCTGCCTGACAACACCCAGGAGAAGGTAGTGAAGACGTTTATGATAACCAAGTCGATGAGAACACCGCGAAGAGCGCCTCTATCATCACAAATACGCGTGAGGGGAGTAGGAAAGCCCAGCAGCGATTGGGTGTAGTTATAAACAGTCTCTCTTGCATCGCCAAGGCATGTTCTACCCCTATCGGCGCAAAATCGTCTTGTGTGAGGCTGGAGCACAGTCGTCGCCGGCGATGATGACGCCCTCACGAAGCAGAAACGTCATATTCTTGCCAACATTGAGGTGGAGGATACCAGGAAGTTTACGAGAGATTGAGGAGAAGATTATAGTACTATTACAGCCTCTTGAGATACTGTACCTTAAACACATCACACACCTCTACCCGGATGGAGCTAGGTTTCCCTTCGCTACCAAGCTGTCGGAGAGCTCACGTACGCGCCGCGCGCGTAAAGTGTTTGTGTGGGCAAACGCGGTCATAAGCATAAGAGCAGAAATCAGCGACTCAAATGGGGAGTATGACGTTTACATGGTATTTTACGAGTTAATCATATATATATATACAGCTTAAGACTGTCCTGGCGCGACGATTGAGGGCATTCTATTGCCAGAACTGTATGGCCATGGTACCAGAATCACCCAGTACAGTTTCCCTTCTCTTTCCTGCCCACAACAAGCGCGTTCGGGGTTTGGGAAGAAAAAAGGGGCTCTCGGGCAAAAAGCAACCACATCATATGTTCTCAGCTACCCGCGCCGCCTCGATATCTGCAGAATCCATAAAATACGCCTTGCGGCCGTGACTCCATACGCCCATTTCCTTCTTGGACACTTTGTACTAAGTTTAGAGCAATGACCATGTCGATTCAGGCGATGGGAATCTCAGTCCCGGGTCCCCGGAGGCCCGATGTGGAATTAGTTCCCGCTCCCAAACCTTAAAGCCCGCATAAGGATCTGGTCACATGACATTTATTCTCCTCTTCTTACCCCTGACAGCGTTACATTGCAAAAACAAATGCTACAACATAGCCCGCGACAATTTAAAGTTTAAACTGTCGAAAATATAGAGCAGTTATTCGCTTTGTGGTTTAGTATCAGATTCCAATCATTAGCCCCGTCCACTTTTATTTTCGCAGGGAAAAGGAAGAGGTCAGAGCAGAGAACGTTTGGCTACCATCGCTCAGTTAGGAATTATATCTACACCACGCTGCAAATGTAGATACTGTCCAATCCTAGACTCTAATTTCACCCATTTATCACCACTATCAGTATTAATTATTGGGAAATATAAATGTATGTATTTACTACCGGATACCTGATCTGTACCAGCTAAATAATACCTATTTGCGTCTTAGGCGCTTGTGGTATCCCGTAAATTTATATATCGCCGATAACTACGGTGGTATTTTGCGGCAATTTGTGCATCTAGAAATTCTTCATACTCAAACTTCTGCCAGCCTCGTCTGCGCAACATTGTTCACGCCAGCATAAAATCGCCCAAGATGCCTTCCACTCACAAGAAAGAGAAGCCATGGGACACGGATGACATTGACAAGTGGAAGGTTAGTTCTGTCTCTCTATTTAATTTCCTTTCCACCTACAGCAATACACCCCGCTCAATCAGTGCTTTGCTAACCATATCGCAGATTGAGGCTTTCAAACCAGAAGACAATGTTGGGGGCACATTCACAGAAGAGTCGACCTTCGCCACTCTCTTCCCAAAATACAGAGAAGTCTACCTGCGCGAGGCATGGCCCCTCATCACAAGGAGTCTCGAGAAGTTCGGCATCGCATGCACGCTCGATCTCGTTGAGGGTTCCATGACCGTCAAGACCACCCGAAAGACCTACGACCCCGCCTCCATCCTCAACGCGCGCGACCTCATCAAGCTCCTAGCCCGCTCGGTGCCCGCGCCGCAAGCAGTCAAGATCCTCGAAGACGGCGTCGCATCCGACATCATCAAGATCCGCAACCTAGTTCGCAACAAGGAGCGCTTCGTGAAGCGTCGCCAGCGTATCCTCGGCCCCAATGGCTCCACCCTCAAAGCCCTGGAGCTCCTCACAGAGTGCTACATCCTCGTCCAAGGAAACACCGTCTCAGCCATGGGCCCATACAAGGGCCTGAAAGAGCTGCGCCGTATCATCGAAGACTGCATGTCGAATATTCACCCTATCTACCACATCAAAGAGCTCATGATCAAGCGCGAGTTAGCGAAGGACCCGGAGCTGGCGGGCGAGAGCTGGGACCGCTTCTTGCCGCATTTCAAGAAGCGCAACTTGAGCAAGAGACGTGTGCCGATGAAGGTTACGGATAAGTCGAAGAAGATCAGGACGCCGTTCCCGCCACCACAGGAGAAGAGCAAGGTCGATTTGCAGATCGAGAGTGGAGAGTACTTCCTTAATAAGTCGGCAAAGGAGAGGGCGGTGCAGGAGGACCGCTTGGAGAGGCAGAAGGAGAAGAAGATTGAGAAGCTGGCGAAGAGGGAGAAGGAATTCGAGGCGCCGGATGAGGATGATGAGAAGAAGGAGAAGAAGAGGAAGAGGAAGTCTGAGGGAGAGGAGGATGAGGAGAAGCCGAAGGAGAAGAAGAAGAAGAAGAAGGCAAAGGCTGCTGAGGAGGAGGGGGAGGAAGAGGAGGAGAAGCCAAAGAAAAAGAAGAAGAAGTCAAAGGATGTTGAGGGGGAGGAGGAGGAATCGGAGAAGCCGAAAGAGAAGAAGAAAAAGCGAAAGTCAGTGGCAGCAGACGAGGAATAGGTTGCATCGCTGGGAGCGACTGTCATTTTGGCGATGGAGTATCATGGCTAGCATTTCGTGGAAAGGCGTTTTATGTTTTCAGATATCATGCCCTAGGACTGGAGGAGATGGATGGGATGAGTTGATGTGTATGGTAGTGAGCCAAGCAGCACCACAGACTGTAGTTATTACCATCAAGGATGATTATGCATATTCTATTCCACACCCGTCAAACCTAATATACTATACAATGATCGTCACAACCCCCATCTCCCCTAATTCGTACAACATCAAACCTCCGCCTCACTCTCATCCAACTCCCTCATCCTCTCCCTAAACTCCGCCGCCTCCCCCCTCATCTCCTCCCCACTCCTCGCCTCCCTCATCGCATCCTCAATCCTCGGAAACCTCCCCCCCGGCACCGGCCTCCTCACCATCTCCCTATCCCACAAATGCCCCCCCACATTCCCCCCCTCCCCCGCCATCTCATCATAAATCCCATCTCCCTTCCCATCCCCCCTCAACCTAGGGATGATATGGCAATGCACATGCGGCACGCTCTGTCCCGCCTCCACGCCGTCCTGGATCGCGATGTTGAACCCTCCCTCTGCTGGGGTGCCGGGGGAGGGGAAGTGCGTTAATGCGATCATGCGCTGCACGCGCTGCACGGTCAGGAAGAGATCGTTTACTTCGGGGGGAGTGAGGTCGGTGAGCCGCGGGACGGAGCGGTGGGGGGAGACGAGGACGTGGCCGGGGAGGAGGGGCTTGATGTTCACGAGGGCGAAGGAGAGGGGGGTTGTGTAGAAGACCTGCGGCGGTGTTAGCTGTAAACTCTTGTTTTTTTGGTGTATTATGCCCCTATATGTTGCCCAGAAACTGGAGAAGCATGGTGGGGTGGTATATATGTATCACGTGACAGGGGGGAGGAGGATAAAGTTGATCTGTACCTGGTCTGTGACCTCGAATGGGCCGAAGAATATGGGCTTGCCATTCCCGGAGGACATGACGCGTCGGAATAGTTTAGAAGTCATATATTGCGTATATAATCCTGCCCAGATATGTTGTCCCCGTTTTGCTGTACTGCAGTGTGAGTGAGTGACGTGACCTTGAAGACGGCAGGAACATCGGGAGTGGCTTCCCCAGGCGTTACCAGGCTAAAATACCCAAGCACCAAGTGCCGGCCCGCGGGAAGAACCTCCACCTTCCGCTTACCATACTCCGTATACCTCCCCTCCTAGACAATTCATATATCCCCGGTATCAAAGTAGCCTTAACTTCCGGAATAGCTTTCTCCGCTCCTAACATCCAGTCGTTGCCGCCCATACCCTTCTTTACCACTTTATATGCTGCAGTAGCGCTGGCGACAACTCCCACTCATATATCCACTGCCCCTATACTAAACAAATCGATATATAGATTATAGTGCTATGCCCGCAAACATTCCCCCATAGTACTCCAGATCATGAGGGACCCCTCAGATCTTCAAGGGCGGCCATTCAGGCACCATCTTTATATATGAGACGGCCGGCTCAAATTGCCGCGAGCGAAACAGATCATCATCATCTGATTCAATCAGGTCAGTTCCGGGGTCATTGCCCTGTTGTCTAAATAGATTGGCATACGGTAAGGAAGTGATCATCTCATTCCCGTCCTTGGTCCAGTGCTTAGTTTAAAGCCCAGCCTGCGTCCCTATCTTGACCGTTCTTCTTCTTTTTTGCTCTCCCTCTCGTGCGCTGGAAGTATTGTATATATCTTGTTTCCAATCTTGTGTCTTCTCATCCATTGCTACTGCTCTCTGTTATTCGCCAAGATGCTCAAGGCTCTTTCGATCCTCGCCTCAGTCGGGTCTGCCCTGGCAGGCACCATCCTCTGGGATGGCCGCATGAACGACTTCACCTCCAGCGCCGACCTAGACAAATGGTCCTGGTCCAACCAAGTCGGTCCCTACCAATACTACATCGTAAGCCCCCCCTCCCCCCATCCCACCCCATCCCCCCTCTCACACACCCCCAGCACGGCTCCGGCGCCGTCACCGACTACGTCAACCTCAGCCCCAGCTACAAGAACCCCGCCGACGGCGGCTCCACGCAAGGCGCCAAAATAAGCCTAACCAGCACCGCCTACTGGAACGGCCAAACCATGCGCCGCACCGAGCTGATCCCGCAGACCACCGCGGCCATCAACAGCGGGAAGGTGTACTACCATTTCAGCATCATGCGGAGCGACACCAATGCCCCGAGCTTGAACCGCGAGCACCAGATCTGCTTCTTTGAGAGCCATTTCACGGAGCTGAAGTCGGGGTGGATTAGTGGCGCGGCGGGGACGAGCGATCCGGCGCTGAGATGGGAGGTTGGTGGAACTTCGCAGTGGGATGTTGTCTGGGAAGCTGGCGTTTGGCACAACGTTGCCTATGAGATTGTAATTCCCCCCCTCCCCCCCTCCCTTCCTCCCTTTCCCCTTTTTTTCCAGAGACAACAGCAACCCCTAACACCCCACCCAGGATTTCTCAGCCAACACAGTAGCCTTCTGGCACTCCACCGGTTCCGCAGCCCTAACCCTCGCCCACGCCGCCGTCTCCGGCTCCACCTCCTCCAACGGCGCAGACTGGCACCTCGGCGTCCTCGAGCTCCCCCGCGACGGCTACGCAGACAGCAATGAAGACTTCTACTTCAGCGGCGTGTACATCGAGTCAGGCACGCTGACCACCTCCGTCGCCGGCCCAGGCGGTGTTGTGACTAACCCCTCCAGTGGGAGTAGCAGTGCTGTTGTTGTCCCGACCAGCACGAGCGCTGCGGCGACGAGCACGGCGGCGACGAGCACGGCGGCGACGAGCACGGCGGCGACGAGCACGGCGGCGACGACGAGTGCCCCGCCCACGCAGACGAATGTGGTGACGGCGCCGAAGTATGGGCAGTGTGGCGGGAATGGGTGGACGGGGGCGACGGTTTGTGTGGCTGGGAGTACGTGTAAGGTGACGAATGAGTGGTATTCGCAGTGTTTGTAGGTTTGAGGTGGAGCTGGAGAGGGGTGAAGAACGGTGGAAAGGAGGGGGGTGGGGGTGGGGGTGGACGAGGTTTGTGGTTTGGAGAGAGTATATAGTTGGATGTTCAATGTAAATATTCAGACCGAAATATTTGAATGGCATGTGCCTGTCGACATTTAAGCCATGTACTCGTAATTGTGACGTCGAGAATAATTATTGGGGGTTTAGTTGTTTCTGGTTGTTTATTGTCAGTATTTTTTTTTTGAAGCCAAAAATATAAGGAGAACTTCTATAAAACACAACCAAAAAAGTGAGAACACGACCATGCCGTTAATTTGCAGTTGAACATCGATATAGAACCGATATTTTATTGTATTATCAATACAAATATAAATTACATAGTATGCGCAATCCCAAGTATAATAATGTTCCTTAGAACATCACCCAATCTATAATTCCATCCAGCCCCTGAACCATGGCAGAAAGGCCGGTGTGACAGATGACCTGTGAACGATGTGCTAGATGACGTTCCTGCCCCAACTAGACTTGTTAATCTATCCCAGAAGGATAAGCAGCCACGCAGAGAAAAACCGAGCTTGGCTGGGTCTCATACTCTCCAACTATTCCCCGGGTATCTTGTTCGTCTCCCCCCAATGCGTACAGCGCCGTCGTCGAAGCACCATATTTGAAATTGGTAACCGCAAGCCACCACCTCACGGAAAGCAATCCATAATATCAGCCCCCGTAAGAACCATAAGCTTCGTACTCACATCCCCCCTCACAGACGGCGAATCCGGAAACACCCTATCCACAAACTCCCCCCTCGTCGTGTTGGGATGTATATATTCCTCAAAGTAATCCCCCTCCCCATCCACCGTCCTCGCATATGCCACTATAGCCGACAAACTACTCGTCAAAATCCCCATGAAGTAATCCGCAGACACCAAGCTCTCGTACTCCGTTATCGCCTTCTCGTCGAATTGTAGACCTTCGATTTTCTCCAGGATTCGGGTATGGTTGCTGAGTAGACTCGTTTTATCGTGGACGACATATCCCAGCGGCTCCAGCCTCTTCTCGAACTTTCGAATCGCATCGGGATCCCCACAGCTTACGTAGACATCCCTGATAGTCGCAGTATCATTGACACCCAGTGTGCTACTGCACAACTCCAGAAGCGCCTGTGTATAGAGATCGATTTGAGTATCCAACTTCCCAAAACTCTTAGGCCAATCCTTTTCCCCCCTCAAATGCACCGCCACAACCGGCCCACTAACCGTCTCCCTCAGTGCGTCAGAAACCTGGCCCCCAAGCTGGGATAACCTATCATTATACCTCAGCGTCCTGAACAACTCCTTCTTCACATCCGTCTCAGCAGCGGCAGTGTAGTTCCACGCCAGATACGGATCCCCGTACAATATCCGCACCGGCTTCTCCTTACTGATTTCTTCGCGCGTAACGACCCCGCTGTTAGCGATGGTATCGTCGATGAGCGCGCGAAACGTGCCGTTGGAATGGCTAGGCTCGAGGTATTTCCGAAACTTCGCATCGATAGTCGTGTCGAGGCCTTCCGTGTCGTTGCAGGCGCGGATATTCAGCTGCGGACAGGCGGCGGATAGAGCCTCTTGGTAGAGTTTGGTGTCAAATAGACCCTCGGGGCATTCTTCTGTGCGGTAATTCATCAGGTCGGTACCGCTGCGAGTAGCGAACGTGGGGATCTAGAGGGTATCAATAATGCTGCGCGAAACGCCGTCCGCGACCGTGGAGGCTGGGAGAGGCGGGGATTACAATGACACCGGCGCCAGCGGAGATCGCGAGGCGTACACAGGTCTGCATCCTGTTGCGTAGATTGCTGAGGCCGCCCCGCATCGCGGTCTTGGATGACCCGACATTGTTGTGGCATTGGAGCCAGAGCCCTTCTGTCCAGTCTGCTTCGTCGCAGAGGTGGCGGAGGGATGGGAATGAAGAGCCAGATAGAGGTTCAGAGTCGCTCAGGGGAGGAGACAAGGAAAGATTATGAGAGCGTGGGGGCCGGTCGAGCCGGAATAAGACGGTGTAGAGTGTAGTGATGGCGACTAAGGGGATGAAGATGTAGAAAACGAGGGTGAGTCTCCCAAACATCCTGAATGAGAAGGTCATCAGAGCGGATGAAAACTGCCAACGGGATTTTTGGGAATATGAGGCATATATAATAAAATGGAAGCCTAGAATGTGCCAAGAGATGAAGCCAGTGCAAGTAAGGGACAAAGGAAGGAAGGGGGTGGGGGTGGGGGTGGTTGACAGTATGAGAAGACCGGGTATTCAGCCAGAGCATTCAGGCTCGTTGACCTACCATTGAAAAATGATCCTTACCGTCTAATAATACCAGTGATAGGGACGAAAGGTGTGCGAGAAGCTGCATAAAACCAGCATTCCGACCATTCCCAACATCAGTATCATCTTGGTAACGGCTTGGCTGAAGCAATGTAGCCGCATTGGGACGATTACAATACCGCCGCCGAATGGGACCGTGGAAGCGTGTGCATGGCCAGCACAGGGATAGGCCAATAGTTCGAGCGGTCTCTTTGACGCCTGCGCTGGGAAGATTCTGGCGAGTTAGGTGGGACGAAAAAGACGAAGGAAGCTGGGCACCCTGGTATGACGGCTGAAGGCTGACCCGTGGTATTGCACAATCGTGCTGCACAATACAGTAGTAAGATTACAGTATGAATAGATAAGAGAGATATATACTGAATAGTGCATATTATATGCCATGAAGTGAATTGAGATATGATATCTTGAATAAGGGATTGTGGATTGTGGATTGTGGTATAGCACAGATCGAGCATATCATGTTCCGCCTCGTCGGTGAAGCTTGCCGGATTCTGGAGTGGGAAGGAAATGAGGTCCAACATCCCGCCCGCTTTAGTTACGTTATTTATCTTTAGCTTAGGTAAGAATCGCGTCGCGACCCGCCACCCGCCACCCGCCACGACCGCCACAAACCCCCACTTGCGGCTGTATTGTTTGTGCTTTGATAGTCAACGTCTCAATTCGGCCTATTGCGACAACAATTACTGCTGCAACGACGGATATACAAGCTCTATAATAGCGCTTTGCTGCCGTCTATATCCCTCATAATGTCTCGCTCATCCACCTCTCAGCAGAGGAACTTGACGCTCACCGAGGAGCTCGAGAAGCTGGAGCAAACAATAACACTAACCCTCCAAGGTCAGTGCCCGCGACTCTGAATTGACCCGCGGCGTAAAGCTTATATGTACATAGAAATCGACCACAATTTCAGCCGCGCACACCGAATTGTGACTACGAGCATCCTCCCCATTGTCGAGCAATACGGCAAGCACTCCGAGGCTGTGTGGGATGGCTCAAAGGTTTGAACCCCCCACCCCCACCCCCACCCAACGAGGAAGGAGGGGTTATCTCGAGCACTTACTAACATTTCACAGTTCTGGAAACAGTTTTTCGAGGCCAGCGCCAATGTCTCTCTGTCTGGATATGAGGAACTACAGCAGGAAGAGGAAGAGGACACAGCCATCTCGCATTCACATGGCAACAGCACCTACGGCGCCTCGCTGCAGGAAGATGATTCCCTACCCGTAGACACAACCCACCACCACGCCTACGGCCACGACGACTCGTCCCTCCTCGACAACGGCGACATCAGCGGCAGCACCCCCCGCGCCCCTCCCTCACGTACCGCCACCGGCGGAAAATTCGCCGACTACGGCTCCCCCTACGAAGCACTAAAGCGAGAAATGAAAGGCGGCAGCGGCAAGGCCAACGAAGAAGAATTCGAAGACGACGACACCCAACTCCCCCCCGCAACCCCCGGCACAGAACAACGCCTCCCCCGCATGTCAATGACCCCCCTCTCCTCCCCCTTCGAACCAACCTCCCACCTCGCCTCCACCAAACGCGCCCAGGACCCGCTCCTCCACCGCGTAATGGACAAGAATTACCGCCTCCAAGCCACGCCACACACGGCGCAGAAACAAGCCAAGGCCGCTGCATCCAAGCCCTCCTGGCGCGATCTCGCTTCCCCTTCCTCCTCCTCCCCTATCCAGGCCCCGCAACTCCACCACGAGATCTTCAGCTCTCCAATCCGCCAGCCTCAGATGCGACCTAACGCCGCGCCACGCACGCCAGGTGTGAGTGTGCAGACTCCCGCGCGGGGGAAGAGCACTAGAGACGTCGGACTCACGGATGAGATTACGTGGGATAGCGATAGTGAGGATGCGGAGGACGTATATAAGACGCTTGGCATGAGTCCGCCGAAGACGATTCAGTTTGCGATTCCGCCGAATAGGGTGTTGCAGACGCCAGCGAGGGAGGCGAGTAAGCGGATTGTGGAGGATTTGCTGATGACGGCGGGGGCGGGGGGGTATGAGGAGGATAGTCCGAGTATGGTGAAGCCGAGCCATAATTTGTTGGATGATAGCTTTTGAGGGGTTGATGTTTTGCTTTTGGGGGGGACGGGCTGCGGCTCCGTGTCGAACGAGCCTGTACGATGTTTGGTCAAGCCAGTCGCATGGTGATTTATACCAGCTGAGATGGAACTTGGCAGGCAACATGGTCAGAGTACGAACAGCTCCCGGAAAAACTTCAAGTCATTCCAGCTTAGAAGTTGTTGAGGCATGAAGGCGCCAAGGGTCCAAACCAGGCACCACACAGCATCCACAAGGCTATCCCCGCAGCCTTACCCCCTCGTCAGGCAAGGCAGCTCGTCTCACGAACCTCCCGCGCCGCCTTCACTCGAAGTGCCCTCCAATACACCGACCCACGAGCCAAACGCTAGATCGTGAGTTTATCCCTCAGCGGCACGCAACCAGGCTGCACACCATACCGATACCCGACCTTGAAGCGCTCACATAGATATGAAATATTATCTATTTCTGAAGAAAATTGTATACCGCAGATGCAGTCGTGACTTTTATATCATCCACAACCTCTTGTCCTTACTAGTAATGTGAAAACCAAAATCCGAATCGTTATATGACTCGTATAACCTTATAACCCCCCCCACTACTCACGATCTACAAATTTATCCTACCTATCTACATACCCCTTACCCCCAGCTTCCCCGGTCCTACTTCTCGGCACCCACTCACGATGCCGGGGTGTTTGTCGATCCGGCCCCCCCTCCCGTAACCACAGACCACAAACCGGCCAGAACAACACCCACACACCACATCACCCCTGAGCCCTTCCCCCGGCTTACAGCCTATTTCCCCACACTCTAAACATACACACCACGGTTGCATCGATTGTAAGCTCAACGTCGCCCCCAATGCTGCGGGTCAGATGATGGGATATATTAATGGTTTGTGCGCGGGGTGCTGTGGATTGGGTGTGGTGTGCGTATGGATGAATGAATATTCCGTCATGGAGGCTTGGTGATGGGGGCGAAGGGGTAAGTATAAATCTCTCATATCATCAGGCGCATCCGCGCATTTTCAGCTTTCAACCGCCGCTCTCTCACTTCTCATTCCCACATATCCATCCCTCATCTTCCGCCCCCAAACCAACTCACCATGCGCCCCCCCTCCGCCCTCGCCCTCCTCGCCGCCGCCGCAACAGCAGCAGTGGTGGAGGCCCAACAAGGAGCTTATAGCCAACGTGCCCTTCCCCCTCACCTCCCCCTTCCCTTCCCACTCCTACCTGAGAAATCTTCAACTAACACCCTCAAAGGTGGCGGAACAGTCTGGGCCGGTCCTACGACTTGTGTCAGCGGGTTAAAATGTGTTATCCTAAGGTAACCCCGCCGCCCACCCCCGCCTCCCCAAACTCACCTCCAGAGAAAGGAAAGTGCACTGACTGACCCAATCTACAGCGAATGTACCACCCCCCATCCCCCCCTCCCACCCTCTGCGCCGCGCGCGCACCGTGTCTAACAGAAAAAAAGGGTTCTACTGATGCCTCCCCTCCTCCTTCCCCGGCCCAACCCCAACCCTGAGCGGCGACAGCCTAGAAACAAGCACCACCGCCACAACACCCCCCACTGCAACACTAACCCCCAACAACCTCTGGATCCGCGCCGTCGAAGAACCGAATTACCACGCATACCTCCAATCCTCCTCCTCCAGCGCCGCCATCCTCGGCCCCGCCTCAACAGCCGCCCAATTCATCTTCAACGGCGGTCGGATCATCCTCCTCCCCCCCTCATCTGCCCCCGCCCTTCGCGCCGTCGTGCACCCGGAGGTCATCGGCCCCGGCGCGGGGAGATTGGCTGTTACGTTCGTGGAGTGGGGGAGCGCGACTGCTGATTATGGAGGGTTTTTGTATAGTGGTGATACGCTTATGTGGAGGAATTTGGGGTTGGAGGTGCCGAGACCGGATGAGGCGGCTTGGTTGGTTTGTGCGGGACAGGAGTTGTTTATTAATCTTGGGGGTGTGGGGGAGGCGCCGGAGGGGTGTGTGGATCAGACGGCGAGTTTGTTTTTTAGGGGGGTGAGGGGATGAGGCTAATGTGTGCTGTGTCTAGATTCATTTTTATTTTGGGAAGACGGCGGATGTGTAGGGTGTTGAAAGGGGAGGGGGGAGGGAGGGGGGAAGGTTGGTAGGGGGGTAGGGGTGGAGGTGAGGTGAGTGATATCTTGGTATATAGCTTTATGAAAAGAAAGGGGTATCTCTGGTATACAATCCTCATCTGTGCTTCTCGCCCCTGAGTGAAGAGTAAAACGTGAGGCTTCAATAATGTAAATGAGACTGCAGCTACCAACAGTCGAAGCGCTCGGCTTTCAACATCACTAAACTAGTCGGGATGGATTCCTGGTTTGGCCTTCAAAGCTTGGATGCTGCAACGTGTGTGAAGGTACGAGAGTGCACCAACCTGTAATCGAAACCGTCGGCGTCCAAAAACCACCGAACCGGTTGTCAGCGTTCGTCGTCCAAACTTGTTGAAGCAATCACCAATCCAGCCAAAAACAAAGCACAGATAGCATAATTTCGAATATTATCAAAAACCATAACGAAAACACAGCCAAGCCCACACCAACGCTCTCATGGATATCATAAACCCCCCCTCCCCCTTTCCACCCCCCCTTTTCAACCCCTCCCCACTCACCCAACCATCCTCCTCACCTTATCCAACAACACCACACTCTCCCTCCCCAACTTCCTCTGCCCATTCCTCCCCCCCGTCCTCGCCTTCGCCATCGCCCTCCTATGCCTCTCCCTCTCCTCCACCTTCCCTCTCCTCTCCCTATCCCTCCTCTCAAACTCCGCCCTCCGCTCCTCCGCCTCCTTCCTCTTAGCATCAGCCTCGGCCTTCGCCTTATCGAAATACCCCGGCCTCTTCGCACCGCGTGCCTTTCCGTCAGTCTTGGGGCCCGAGAATCGCGGTACGGTCGCGGCGGGCGGGGCGTCGGGGGCGTCTAGCATTGCTTGCCGGGAGGGGTGGAGTTCGCGCTCAACACCTTGGTCGGCCTCTTGCTTTGGTTCTATAGGGGTAGGGGCGAGGGGTTCTTCAGGGGCGCGGATCACGATTGTTGATGCGTCTGGGGCTGCGGGGGTTGGGGGGGGGGAGGTGCGGGCTTTGACTTTTGCGTAGGATTTCTTGACTTTGGCGTTGTGAATGAGGTCTTTTTTTATTTTGATGACTTGATGGTGGGGGGGGGGTGTTAGTTTGTGTGTTTCTTCAATAGTAGAGGGGGGAAGAAGGGGTGGAAGGGAGGGGAGGAAGGAGAGAGAGTAGGTTACCTTTCCTGCGCCATGTGCCGTCGGGGAGGTTGTCAGGACCGACTTTGAAGCCGCCGCGGACCTTTTTGACGTGTGAGACTTGGGCGTCATCTTCTCTGTCTCGTTTGGGAGCCATGGTGTGTGAGGATGTGGGACGTGTACCACGGGAGAGTCGTTGAGTAACTCGTGGTAGTATAGTTGTGCTGAGTCTATCGGTGGTGGAAATACTCGAGTATGGAAATATTTCCTTATCGTTGTATCTGGAGCACAAAATTGTCGTAGTGGAAAAAGGTGCAAACAGAGCAAACATGACTTTTGTTAGTGGTAGTCGTGGTAGTCGTGGTAGAGTGGGGTCGTGGCCAGTAGTGGCGGTCAGAGTACTTGTTACTTCATAGTGGGTACTTAAGATGCGGTGAGTTATGCATGTGGATGCAAGTACTTACGTGGTGCTGCAGGTATCCTTGGAGAGAGGTCATGCTACACCATTAATTACTCACTCTATCATTCACATACTCACAGAAGACATCACCCAGAAATCTACAGAATATCAAATATATATTTGCTTTTTATTTGCCTCTATTTATTACTTATATCCATATCACATATCACATATCACATCTTACATCTTCCACCTCACACTCCCAAATTATCCTTCCTTTATCCTCCTACACCTTACCTTGCCTCTTATCCGACTCTTATCCACGTCTATCGTTCATCCGCCCAGTCCCGACCTCGAGAAGAACCCCGCCATACCCACCGGCAAAGCTGGGAAAGAAACAACTTCCACCTCGAAAACTCACACTCTCCACTCTCCACGCCATGATAAATAATATATTATAACCCCCCCCCCCCTCCCGAAATCGAGCAGAGTAGAGTACCACGAGAGGATCGATGCTCACAGCATGCCCTACTTCCAGGACCCGGACGGCCATGCTTCGTCCTCACCGCCCAACCGACCGACATTTACCTTCCCCGGACCCAGATACCGAGAATTGAGGAGGGAGCCCTCGGAGGAGAGTATCCGGACAGATTTCTGCGAGGGCCCGGTACCTGATTCTCCCGACGATGCTGCACCAACCGCCGAGGATGAGGCAGGGACGAGCTCTCACGATGCCTCGAGCTGTGTCTCGGACCGGCAGGAGCTGATGGAGAGGTTGAAGAGGGGCGAGAGTCCTATCTGGTCCCCGAAGAAACTGGAAACGCCTGGTGCGAGACGTACGACTCCGCTCCTGCCGCCGGCGGAGATCAAGTCGTCTCCAATCTCACCGAGACTGGACGAGACTGAGAACCTGCAGGCCGGGTTGTCGATCGAGAGGCCATTGTCCGCACTACACTCGGGAAACTTTAGGGAGGAGAGAGCAGAGCCCAAGAGGGACTTGAATTCGGAGACAGACGTCAATCGTATTCGTGCTGCGAGTCCCCCTCGGCCATGGCTTTGCACTTCGCCACCGAGAGACTTCATACCCTTCCGCCATGACCGGTTCGACTCTTCCTCTCGTCCGGGCGTCGACTTCGTATCTAGGTCAAGGGCCGTCTCGCTATCATCATCCTACTCCTCGAGCTTCGCATACATACCCCCAACGAGCCCTCTAGTACAGTCCCAGACCAACGACGACCTGGAATTCTCGCCTCTGGGCGAATCCATGGACATCGAAGCGGATTTTATGAGAAATCGCCGGCGCCATACGTTCCAACCTTATTCCTCCACGCCAGTAACACCATCCAGTGCGGTATCCGATTACCAATTACCCTTCCAACGCAGAGATGCGAGCTACGCCTACCAAGCCCACCAACCGAGGAGGTCACTAGCCTTGAACACGGGCATGTCGCAACCGACGTCTTCCCCCCAGACGCCAGCGTTCCGTCACTCAAGACGACCATCGCTTGCCTCGGATTCCCCGCTCCACCACGCATCCATGGTTGGATCATACGAGGAGAGCATTCTCAGAGGCAGAATGTCCACCACTCCCTCGAAACCGCTGGATTTCGTAGCACAAATCGGGGTACTGGGATTAGGCAAGTGCAAGCCTATTTTAAAATGCCCGCCTCATGTAGCTCTACCGTTTCCGGCTGTGTTTTATAGCTATGCTACAACCGCCCACGTCAGGCACACAGCATCTGAAGACGGACCAAGTCCATACGTAGGCCAAATCGACCTTGAAAACGGTCTCCCAGCCGCACTACCCTCAGAAAACCACAGCAGCAAACGAACTCGCCACTGCAAGCTCCGACCGCGAGTTTCCGACGGTCCAGAGACCCACGAACCTCAAGACCAAACCCCCGAGCTTTCCCAGCAGCAGCGCCGTCACCAAAAACAAAAACGTCGCTCCACCTCCCCCCGCGCCCCACCAGGGGGTTGCTACCGCATCCCCGAAAAAGGACAACTCCAGATCATAATCAAAAACCCCAACAAGACAGCCGTGAAACTCTTCCTCGTCCCCTACGACCTCGAGGGTATGGAGCCGGGGACTAAGACGTTTATAAGGCAGAGAAGTTACTCCGCGGGGCCGATTATGGATATCCCCCCACCCACCACCTCCTCGACACAGCAGCAGCAGCCTGAGCAGCCCGAACGCGCAACCCTCCGCTACCTAATCCATCTCCACATCTGCAGCCCCGCGCGCGGCCGCTTCTATCTCTATAAATCCGTCCGCGTCGTCTTCGCCAACCGCGTGCCCGACGGGAAGGAGAAGCTACGGAATGAACTCCAATTCCCGGAACCGCGGTTTACGAGCTATAAACCCGTTCGCGACACTATCCCTAACCCCAGCGGTGCGATTAGCCCGGCGAGTGAGAAGGCGTTTAGCAGGAGCTCGGGGTTTCCTCTTATGGGACGGGTGGGAGCGGTGGAGATGGAGATGGGGATGGAGGGGGTTATGAGGGCGGGGGAGGGGTATACGTATGATGGCGAGGGGAGGAATACGACGCCTGTCGAACCTATACCCTTCTCCCTGTACAGACGCGACGCCGCGTCATCTGATACTGGGACAAGTCGCTCCGGTGTCCCCTCTCGCCCGACCACGGCGCAGGATGGGAATGGGTCCACGGAATGGGGTGCGAGTAACCCCTTCAACGGTAGCGATGGGGGAGGAGGTGGGGAGACGTATGATAAGCTGTGTAAGGGCGATATTGGGTACGGAGGGAATGCATTCGCGACCCCGCTGCTGCAGGGACGGCAGGGAGCGGAGGGGTTGTTGGCGTTGAAGTTGAGGGGGTTGGGTGTTGGGAGGGGAGAGGGGGGGGATGAAGGGAGATGATGATGGAATGACCGCTGGTCGGGGGATTACTGGAGTTTTGGGGGGGTGGACTGAATTGAATTGGGGGAGGGAAGGGGGATTTGTTGCGAGATTAGATATCATTTAGTTATTTTTGACATATAAACAGATAGCTAGTCCCCCCTCACCCTCACTTACGGGAAGGGGGGGGGGGGGTGAAGAAGAATAGTTCAAAGAAAATAATCGACACACGCACTACTACCAATCACTCTACGCTCATCTCAAACCCCTACTTCTTATCACAACTACCCATGTTTCCCCCTCTGTGGAACTCTCTTTTCAAAGCACAAAATCCACACCAGACACCCTTTGATTTTCCAACCTCTCATATAACCACAACCCATCCACCCCCCCTTTTCTCACATCACTCAAACCCACCACCTCTATTCTCACTACCACCCAACCCCACCACCCCAACCATCCGCCATCCCACACATCCCCAAGCCCAGAGCCTACAAATACAACGCCAACCTCTCAGCGGACGAGGATTCATCCCGTGCAAGCTCCGAAAGTTCAGCTACTGCTCCCTCACGGAGGTGATCGTGAGTCGGTTGGCTTGAAGTTACCCGCGTGGTGGCGGGGGGGGGGGGATTCAATAGCGGAGCATATTTAGTTCAGTTGAATGCATTTTTCCCACTGGTGGGTTTTCTTGTCAATTGCTATATTCTCACTACTTCTACATTCTCACCACCGTTCCATTCTCGTCGTCTCCCTCACTACCACCACTACCTCTCAGGCCCCCTCCCCCGGGCAACCACACACTCCACTCGCCCCAGCCTATGAAACAATGGAAGATAGACAGGACTGGTAACCTAAAGATATAGTTGAGCCCGGACATATTTTTGCATGGTGCCTGCTCCTCCCCCCGTTCTGTTGTGAGTGGGTGAGTGTATTTATGTTGGACATTGGTTGAGGGTTGGTTGGAGAGGGGTGGGGTGTTATACCATATCATAGACGTATAGCAGCATATAGCGCTGTGGGTATGGGAGTTATATCCCTTTTTTATCACTTCTTCCCCCCTTTTGCCATGGTGTAAGAGAGAGGGAATCCATGGGTTTATGGTGCGGTTGAGCTCTCACATTGCACGCGGTTTACACTCTCACACACCATGCCTACATCGATCGCATCGTGTCCCGTCCGTGGGATCGCCATCTCGATGGGTGATTCAGAAGATATATTATCATACATTACAAAAAACGGTATCTCATCCTACTTTCCAGACAAAAAAACCCAACCAACCAACAAAAACCAAACAAAAAACACCCCCTTCTACTTTTCCCCCCCCCCCCCCCCCCCAACTCCCTCCCCCTTTTCACCAAACCTTTTCTCTTACACCCCCCCCGCCTCCCTCTGCCTCTTAACAATATAATACGTAATCAAACTCTTCCCATCCCCCCCCACCCCCCCCATAACCTCCCAGAACCTCCCCTCCCCCACCCCCCTATGCAGCGCAACACACATCCCCACCCCATCCATCCTAACCCCACTATTCCCGCTCTCCAGACACCTCCCCGCCAGTCTACCCATCTCCCCCGCCCTCTCCTCCCCCGGCACATAACTCCCGGGTCCCTCCAATAAACCAGTCAACATCCGCAACCCCATACTCAAAGTCCGGCAGCCTTCAACTCCCATATCCTCCCCCTCCAACCTCCGCACTACAGTTCCCGCAACCTTATCCGCGTCACCTAGACCAACCAACTCCTGCGCCAACACCTCAAGACCAGCAACAATATGCGCCCTCCCCTCATACCTCGCCCTCGCAGCCAGCAGCGCCGCGATCCCCTCCTCCCCCCTCTCTGCGAACGCCTCACGGTCTTTCCTCAGCATCGCGCGGATAGTGGCGAGGATCTGCGCTTTCACATCTTGTACTTTCTCTGGTGCCAACGCCGTAGCCGGGCCGGCGAGGTAGGTGAATAACCCGCTTAGGAGGGCGTCGAAGCGGGATTCGGTGCCGGCGGAGGGGGGGGACCAGATGTTGCGGTCGGAGTCGCGGATGAGACTCTGCAACTTCCTGAATCCGTGGACGTCCAAAGACTGCGCGCGGACTTTCGCGATCCCACTATCCAACAACCGCACATCCTTCTTCGCCCTCTCCGGCGACGCAAGAAGCCCATTCATCATCGACAACGCCTTAGGCGGCGACGGCGGCGGGGGGAGGGAGAACGTCTCTTCGTTCACAGAGACTTCTTCCAGAACCGTAGCGGGGAGGGGAGGGCGAGGCGTCGTCTCGTCGTCGCCGGCGGAGGAGAAGGGGTCTTCGTATACCTTGACCGATTTCGCGGGTGTGACGAGGCGGGGAGTTTCTTTTTGCTGTACCGGCGCTGGGGGGCTGGCTGGGGTTGGCGCGGAGGAGGGGAGGGAAGTGAGGGTTGGGATCACCATTGTGAAATCCTCATCTGCCTTGGACGGGCTGGACATGTAATCGCGCGTCTGCTGCTGCATCTGCTGCTTCGGTCTCGGGCTCTCCCGCGTCATCACCGCTTCCTCCCTGGCAACACGAGGGCTCTCCCTCACCACCGCCTCCTCCCTAGCCACACCAGCTTCGCGGGCTACACTAACCTTCTCCCGTATGGGACTCGCATTAGACGACTGGCTCGCATGACTGGAATGACTCGTATTCGGTCTCGGCACCGCACTACGCTTCGGTGACACCGTCGCCGCGCTCGGCATCCGCGCAGCCGGCCTCGTCGTCGACGGCGTAGCAGTGGCGCCAGCAGGAGCCTGCCTCACCGAGTACGGCCCCGCAGTCGCAGGCCGCGGCGGCTCCTTGGGTCGGAACTTAGTCGGTCGCATTGGAGCAACTGATAGGCCGCCATGGCTCGACATGGTGCTCTCCGGTCGCGACCTACCAGGTGGTGCGGTGGCGGTTGAGGAATTCGATGACGCGCTCGCGGTGCGCATGGGGGAGAAGGAGGACATTGCTGAGCCGGGGCGGGCTGGGAGGGTCTTAGCTGCCATAGCTGCCTTCTTCTGCGCGAGTAGTGTCTCTCTCAACGAAGGTTTAGCTGGACCCGTGCTTTTCGACAGAGCCGGGCGAGCGACGGGATTAGTTTTCTTGGGTGAATTTGGATTACCCGGGTCGTTCTGGAGGAGCTTGAGCTGTGCAGGTTCGAGGATCGCCATTACCGCCTCTGATTTAGCGGGCCACATCTGCGCGAACGGCCAGAATGTACCGCGCATCTTCTCGCGCACGCCGGGGTTAGGGTCCGTGAGACCCTTTTTCACGCACTTCTCGACGATGTCGAGGCCGCCGGCGTGCTCGATTGTGCTCTTGTGGTTCGCCAGTTTCTTGAGCAGGGTCTTCAACCAGCCCGCTGCGTAGGTACGCGGCTGGACATTCTTGTCCTGGCATGCGAGCCAGACGTGCTGCAGAATGCGCTGGTTGTATGATACATGGCTGATAATGATATCGACCGTCGCATCCCCAGCCTGCGACGCGATCTTCTTCGTCCCACCACAAAGCTTAATCAGATTCTGCAACAAAATCTCAACCATCGGATCCAGCCCCGGCCCCGCCGTCCTCGCAATCTCCTGCACCACCGCACACCCCTCCTTCGACAAGCTCGTGCGCAGCGAATTCACAGACTTCAAAATCCCATCCAGCAGCGCCTTAATCCCCGCCAACCACGCGTCGTGGAAATCCGCCGGCGCGTTGCCGGCATTCAGCTTACGAAGCTTCGAACAGCTCTGCTCGCGCTTCAGCCAGTTATGCTCGGACTCCTTGCCGTCGAAGAAGGGGTGCATGTCGCGGAGGGTGTCTTCCAGCTCGCGGACTGTGTTGACGTAGGCCGGTTCCACGTGCTCGAGCACGCGCTGCTCGATGACGGGGGTCACGGGGCGAGCGGTGGTGGAGGAGGCGGAGATGTTGCTTTCGGAGTGGTGGGAGCGGAGGTTGGGGCTTGCGGTGTGTTGGTCGATTGGGTCGGGGTCGGCGCCGGTGGGGCTGAGTTGGCTGGTGATGGCGGTGACGATTGTGGTGCGGACGTTGAATGCTTTGAGTTGTTTCTTGAGGTCGGATTTTGCTGCGTTGGGGGCATTTCTGTGGTTGTTAGTGGGGTGGTGATGAGTGGGTTGGGATAGGTGATACGTACTGGAACAGCTCAATGACCGTGTTCCTGGCACAATCTCTAACCATGCCATCCGCATCTTCGAGCAGCTCCATGAGATTGGGCACAAACGATCTGAACTGTAGTCCGTACTCCTCGTGCATCTGTATGTGTCAGCTATGTCCCCAAAAGCCGCTGTCTCAAAATCTCCGCTGTAACCCATCCACCTAACACAAACTCCTGTGACCCCCATCCAAGCAACCCTCCCCAACCCTCCCTCTCACCCCCCAAACAGCAAGAAAGAAGTCCCCAAAAACTAAAAATAAAAACCCACCTGCACAATCCACCCCATCCCCCCCTCCTTCGCCCTCCCACTCCTCCCCCCCAACACCCCCTCCCTAACCCCCCTCTCCACCTCCGGCCCCGCCACCCTCCAAAACACAGTCAAACACAACCCCGCCAACCCCCTATACTTCTCCCTCGCATCCCCGACCCTCTCCAGCACCAGCGGCAACGTCGCTTTGGTCTCCCTCACAATAGCTCTCGGTTCCTGCCTCGTCATCCTAGTCAACAAGTGGTTGAGAGTCGTGAACCCGGCGTTCACGAGGGCGGTGTGTTGCGAGACCATTGCTAGGCGTGCGGATTCGAAGAGGGGGGGGACGCAGGCGTCGGGGAGGTTGTGTTGTTTTATGGATGATTTTGCGGTTGTGAGGGAGGCGACTTTGGAGTCGACGGAGGAGTCGCTGCGGAGGAGGGTGAGGAGGGCTTGCGCCGCTGCGTCGGTGAGTTTTTCGCCCATGGTTGGGGTGGTTGTGGGCGTGTGCTGCTGGTGGTGTGGTGTGGCAGCTGCTGATAGTAGTGGGTGATAGGGGCCGTAGCCAGGTGGGTGTTATTGCGTGTTCTGTGTGTGAACGGGCATGTGTGATTATTTCCTGGTGAGAGTGTGTATCAGCGCTATCACCTCGTCGTCGCTGTACTGTCGTCGTTGTCGATATAGCTGTTGATATGTCGCCGTCGCCGTCGCTGTGTCGTCGTCGTTGTTTACACCACAACGCGCAGAGTTGATTTAGTTCGCTCGGTACTCTCCCTTTCGCAGCTCACGTTAGGGACGCGTAGTGGTCTGTGCGCTTCCAGTGGGTGGTGGTGGTGGTCCCCGCGATAAGGAACAGGCACAAGATCACGATAAGGTCAGGCTGTGATTTAGCCTGTGCCTGGGTGTTCCTGTCAGGTGTCAGCCTCGTCTGATGGGGGGTGTCATTTTTGGGAGGGGTGGTCATTTCGAGGGAGGGTGTTGTATATTGGGGTTGGATTGGGGGTATATAAAGCTGTTATCCTGCTATCTATCTATTGAGATTTTGGTTTTTATATTCAGCCTAATACCATTTCACGCGTTGAAGCAAGCTCTATCTATCTATCTAGCTATCACGCTCTTTATTAAGTTCCCCGCCTTCCGAGCTTGAGCATCTACCATCACCACCACTTCTCATCTCACATCACCTCAACTCACCTTACCACGGCCACAACCACCACGATCACCGCCAAAATGACCGTCCCCCAAGAACCCACTCCCCTCCCCATCATTGCCAAACCCGCCGCCCCCCCTTTCACCACCGACACCATCCCCCCCTCCACCACCGCCCCCTCCTTCGCCATCCCCCCCCTCTCCCTCCAAATTCCCACCCTCACCCACCCCGGCGTCACCACCCTCCTCAGCGCGACCATAATCTCCACCGCCTTCCCCGCCCACATCACCACCGTCCTCACTATCCTCTACGTCTCCCCCAACGAATCCACCACGCACCTCCCTCCCACCAAGTCCGTAGCCCTGGTGTTACAGCCTATGGACGGGGTAGCTTACACCATCGGCACGCAAGCCGTTGATGGGGCGAAGGAGATTCATTTTTCGGTGGATTATATAGCGAAGATCGCAGCGGCGAGAGTCAAGGATGAAATCGCCGGTGTGCTAGTCCATGAGTTGGTGCATTGCTTCCAATACAACGGCAGCAACACCTGTCCCTCGGGCCTCATCGAAGGCATCGCCGACTGGGTGCGCCTTCGCGCCAACCTCGCGCCGCCGCACTGGAAGAGGTCCACTGACGGGGGGTGGGCGGCGGGATATGAGAAGACGGGGTTTTTTTTGGAGTGGCTTGACCAGACGAAGGGGGATGGTGGGGGGGGGGTGGTGAGGGGGATGAATGAGTGGTTGAGGGGGAATAGGTATGACGAACAGAAGTTTTGGAGGGAGTGTGTAGGGGGAGAGGTGGGGGTTTTGTGGGAGGAGTATGGGAGGTTTGTTAATGGGGGGGGGAAGTAGGGATGTGGTGAGGGGAGGAGTGAGGAGGGTGGTTGTGGAGGATGGGGGAAAGTGGGATGTGGAATATGGGAGGCTATATGAATGATATTTCTGTTTCTTGGGCGGTATCGATATTCAAGCTAGCAGTTAGATAAAGTAGAAGATTTAAAAAATTTATATACTTGCCATCTCTCCAGCGTCTCACAACCATCCCTCCTCCCGTCCTCCCGTCCTCCCGTCCTCGCCTCCTCGCCTCCTCCCCTCCTCCCCTCCTCCCCTCCTCCCCTCCTCCCGTCATCCACCAAGGGGTGGTGCGCCACACCCCTCTCCCCCTCCTCATCCGCGCCACACCAACCCAGCCACAGACAACGACCCTCTCCTTACATCAGCCACATTCACAAAGCCACACCCTCATCTCTCCACCACCGGCCATCTCCCACCCCATCTCCCACCCCATCTCCCCAAGTGGATCAACCCATCACCATAAATACACACCCACCAATCCCCCCTCCCGCGCCACGAACGTGAGGGGGGAGAGGGAGAAGTCGGGAGCGTGAGTGGAGTATGTGGAGATGTATACGGTTTGTTAGTGTGTGTTGGAAGGGTTAGATGATGGTACGAAGAGGCGTGTCGTGTCTGTACTGTCTATGCATGGACGATACGATAGGAACAGGCAGGAGCGAGCATGTCCTATCCTATCCTATCCTATCCTATCCTACAAGTCTAGAGCACGGTGATCGGCAAAGAAGGAACGCCCTCGACGCCTCGACTACAGCCGCTGAAACGGCGGGTTGCTGCGCGAGGAGAAGGGTGCGACAGTTGTGGCGTATGTAGGGGTGTTTGGCGGGTGTTGCATTTATAGTGCTCCTGCGGGAAAGATGAGGAGGAGTGTGGAAATAGATAGGGGGGGATGGCCCATCACCATCACCATCACCATCACCATCACCACCCTTACCTTACCATCCCCCATCTCCATCATTTACCGGCGGAGAAAGAAAGGGGGATGGACAGCACATCCACACCACACAGACGCGTTCGTAGATCACCCACAGACGACAGACAGACGGCCACCCGCCCGTTTTGACAGGTACTGGAGCTATTTGGGTGAGTGCCGCTGGTGCCGTGTCTGCGGGCGTGGGAAGGGAGGGAGGGAAGTTGCCGGGTAGTTGATGTGTGTGATGAGTGTGATTTGAGTGTGGTAAGTGTGATGAGAACAGTGATCTCCCCGCATGGCTGCCACGAGGATGGCTGAGGATTCCATGACTCCTATCACTCCTATCCCTTGCAGCATCGCAGACTGAGCGAACGGGAAGGAAGATCTGTAGTGCATCTATTCTCCGTGTTAACTTCCACTTTCCTACCGTGTTAACTGTCATTCTCAATCCCTGATACACACTCAATCGCTAAACTGCTCTGGTGGATCCCCCAACACCGTCTGTACGTCGTCGTACACTAGTACAGGACCTGAAACGCGCTCTCTCTCTCTCCTCTCCTCCTCTCTCTTCTTGGCGTGGTGGCTGCAGGTGTGGGCAGCGTGTGTACGGAAGAGAGAAAGCCAGACAGACGACCGGGACAGACGCAGTGCAGAAGTGTGGTAGTAGTGGTAGTGGTAATTAGTGGTAGTGGTGGTAGAAGTGTTAGTACTGTAGAGTCCCGTAATGATTTCCCGTGGCTTGACTCTAGATGAGAGCCAGACATTTAGTAGTACGACCGACTGGGCCCTCTCTCCTCTCCACTAAACTACATAAAACTATCCTAAACGATGTAACGCACTGACTGACAAGAGGGGTACATGAGTTAGAGGTTACAAGACTAGAATCTTAGGTGGGATGGTAAGTAGAGATTGTTAGAGAGAATACTATAGTCTAAAGTACCACACACACCCCATCTACCATCTACTCCTACATAGTACAACTATCCCTGGGCGGCTAGACATTTCTCATGTTAGCTCTCATCCTAGTGGTAGTGCTATGCAAACTGTCTAGTGGTACTAGTAGTAATAGTACAGTAGTAATAGTAGTAGGAGTAGTGTAGTATAGGGTAGCAAGTGGATAATACTGTAGTAACAGGTGGATCGTGTTACTATTATCGTCTTGACTTGTCTTGTCTTGTCTTGTCTTGTGTCTTGTCTTGTCTTGTCTGCTTGTCTGTGTCTACTCCGTATGTCTGTGTGTCGTCGTCGTGTCTGTCTCTCGTTGCCGTTGCCGTCGTCGTCGTCGCTCTCTCTCCTGAAATGTGCTGTAACTTTGTATGTATGTACGTATTATAGCGTATTATAGCGTATTATAGCGTACAGCACATTTATACCTACCACCACCACAACTCTATACCTCCAACCACCATAGCTTGCTGTCTTTGTCTGTACCTGCACTCTTACAATACAGCTCACAGCTCTGATTGATGCCATTGTCACCATTACACACTCCCAAAGACACTCAATCCCTCTCATCAATCGTCCCATTTCATCCCATTTCATTAATCCCATAGTATCCCACACCAAGCAAGGGACGGACACGGCAACCCCCCCTACCCCCAGCAAGGGACAACAACAACAACAACAACAACATTTTACAATTTCATATTTCTGTACAGTACTATACTATACGCTACTACTCTACTACTTTATACTGCTGCTGCACAAGTAATAACCCCTTTCAGCCAAAGATCAACATCCCAACTGTGGCTGACTTATCCACAGTCCAAGAGGAAGACAGTACGTGGGTAACGGCGGGTACACAGGTACACAGGTACACTCCAACGAGTAAGGTAAGTGAACAGTGAACTATTTCCACCACCATCACCAACCACTTACCACCACAACCACCACACTCCACAACTCACCACCCAACACCGCTCTTCTCACTTTCTGAAACCCGCGCGCACCAAGACTAACCTCTGCTGTCCCTGGTCATAGCATTGCAAACTCTCTGTCTGGATGCTTCACTGGCATCCACTTGCACAAGAGACAGTGAACCGCGTACCATACCTCTCCACCGCTGCCACGCCGCAGACGACGATCTCCAGATCCGATCTGCTCACCCTCACCTCACAACCTCACAACCTCACAACCTCACAACCTCACCTACATACCACCTCACACCTCGTACCAACCCACGCGCCAATCTCCCAGCGCACTACAGCTCCTGTACACCACGCGACACCCCCACGCATGCCCCGACACCACTATACCCATACCCATACCGCACCACCAGCTCTGAGTTGGAGATAAGAGGCAGCTTGCGCCATGGAGGCGCCTGAAGCTGCTGTTGCGGCGGGAGAATACCCCGAGTCCGCGGGGGAAGAGGAGGCCTATCCATGTAAAGGATGTGGAGAGGTGAGTTCTTGAATTGTTCCTGGGGGTTGAAGGGGCATTGGGATAGCATGTGCTGACTTGAATGGTAGATTCTCGAAGAGGGCAAGGCTTTTGAACTTGGTGAGTTTGCTGTCCATTGATCTCCCCAGACTGCGAGGGTGAGCTGCATCTGGTGAACACCATTGCGCCACTGCTCTCCCTCATAGCCCACCAACCATCCCATTGAGCACACAGCTAACCCCCACCCCCCCCACAGCAAACAACAGATGGCATCTCGACTGCTTCCGCTGCAACCAATGCCACACCCTCCTCGACTCGGACGCCAACCTGCTCCTCCTCGGCGACGGCTCCCTCATCTGCAACAACTGCACCTACAGCTGCAGCGCCTGCGGCAACAAGATCGAGGACCTCGCCATCCTGACCGGCGACCAAGCCTTCTGCGCCACCTGCTTCCGCTGCCGCAACTGCAAGCGCAAGATCGAGAACCTGCGCTATGCCCGCACCTCACAGGGCATCTTCTGCATGAGCTGCCACGAGTCGCTGATGGCGCGTCGTCGTAAAAAAAGTAAACTCGCCGCCGCCCAGGCGAAAGCCAAAGAAAAAGATAGCATGCTCGTCGATAAATCCCTGCCGGCCCTGCCACCGAGCGAGAAGGCCGCCGCGGAGGCCGCTCGGTCGAGAGAGCCGGCCATGAACCCGCACACCGAGCTCTCGCCTAGACCGCGCCCACAGTACCCAGACGAGGCGTCGAGAAGCAGCTCGCGCCGCGCCGAATCTCCCAATGATATGGGACATAGAGACGGTCTGACCCTCCCAACCACCACATACCGCAATAACCGCCACTCCCAGGCCTCGGACATGACCGCCGACGGCGACGGCTTCTTCATCCCGCTGGCCCTCGACCCGAGTCCCGCGCCAACTCCGCGCCCCTCAGCGCAAAATAACAAGAAGGAGAATGCCGCGGCGAAGGACATGCTCAGCCCGTCTGCGAGGAGCGCGAGGGGACAAGTCCCAATGAGCCAGTCGACCCCGCATATCGCGTTCCAGGAGAAGGGCCGCACGCCATCGAGCGAGTACTCCGAGTCCAGCAAGGACGGCGGCGCGACCACGAGGAGACCACCACCGCGTCCGTCGGCGGGGAGTCGCACCACGTCTGCTACTGCGTCGCCGGCGCTGGGCGGGGAGGAGCCGAAGAGACAGCACCTCGCTAACTCGATGAGTAATGGGAATGCGAATGAGAAGGCGCAGTCGCCGCAGGAGAAGTTTAAGCTGCAGGATGTGCCGAAGCGTAAGCGCTCGAATGAGTCGAGGAATAGTGGTAAGACGGAAGCGGTAGAGAATCCGCAGGCTAGACCACTGGTGAAGAGAGAGAATCTGTCGAGGACCGAGAGCGCGGAGTCCACGAGGGTGTCTCAGGATAGACCGAGGGGAGGCGTAAACCAGTATCTTGCTCAGGAGCCGGAGTCGAGACCTTCAACCGATTCAGCCGTGTCCCCTCCTCCTGCGCGCGATACGAGAGCCGAGCTGCCAACTGCCTCGAAGCCCATCCCTCGCAAGGAGGTAGGAGGCGGAAAATTAGGCAAGACCCAACCGCAATCATACGCCGCCTCCGACGCAATGTCCTCCTCCGTCTCCTCCGCCGACAGCACCGCCCTCTCCACCCCAACGGTAAACGGAAAGTCCATCTCCAGCCCCGTCATCAAGCCCTCAGAGGAATCCGCACCGCGTCTCCCTACCCGCCCTGCCCCGCCACAACAGAAGCAGAGCGATACCTACATGGCCCCCCGCGCCCCTCCCGTGCCTCCCCCACCCTCCCAGCCGAAATCGGGGAAACAAGCTATTAACCCAATAACCGGCGAGCCTATCTCCCCTAAACTCCCGAGATGGAGCGCTGGCGGCGATTTCACAATGGATGAGGATATGGCTAGGATCCTTGGGACGGATGAGCGCGCAGAGTCGTTACTGAGACGCGTTTCCAATGCTGTTAGACATGGCCGCACCCCTAGCGATCACAGCGCACACCGCCACGGTGGACATGGACGTAGTATCAGCGAGACGACCAGCCGCACCGCCACATCGGGTCACTGGCCTAAAACCCCCATCGCCGAAGACGGCGTCACGAGCCCGCAATCCATCTCCATGGGCTCCCCCCGCGCCGGCGGCGAAGACTCCGTCCTCCTCCTCCGCCAACTCCGCAACTCCGAGCAGCGCGTCGCCGAACTGGAGCGCGTCTTCGTCGCCAGCGGCGAGCTGAAATCCGTCACCAAGCAGCTAGTTGAGAAGCGCAAGACGGTGCATGAACTCGGATCTCAAGCCGAAATCATGATTCGCCAGATCGAAGTCCTAGCCGGCTACGTAGAGCGCGCTAAGCGCGCGGAGGGTAAGCAGGAGTTGGATATGGAGGAGATGGAGGAGAGCGCTATCAAGGATTTCGTCCTGAGAATCGAGAGACTCAAGCAATCCATGTCTCGCGAAGTGGAAACCCTGTTCGAAGAGCGCGAGACCCTTCTCGATGAGAAAGCCGCGGCGATCAAGGCGCGCGATAGGGCGGCGGCGGAGTTCAATCAGTTGACTATTAAGAATGCCCAGTTGGCGGATCTGAATAACGATCTCACCACGCAGATCCAGGAGCGCTTCCGTGCGCAGAGCGGACCCGGCGCTGCTGGGGTGGAGAGCCCGAAACCCCCGATGTCGTCAGGGGGGGCGAGCGCGAATGGATTGGGGATTTATGGACATAGTAAGGATAAACTATCCCTCCCCACCCTGGATGACGCATCATCCACCACCACCGCCGCAGCAACTGCCTACACCCCCTCCCTCGCCACAGCGCATTCCTACCCCCAAGTCCTGGACGCGGACGCGGCTCTCGAACCAGCGACCGTCTTGTCAGCGCCCCATGTGGTTAATATCCGTAAGGCCCAAGCCAAGAAGTTTAACTGGAAGAAGGGCGGTGCGACGGTGGCGAAGGGCGTGAGTAAGGGTTTCAAGGGCGCCTTTGGTAGTGAGCGCGAGCGCAACGCTGCTGTTGCTGCTGGGGGTGGGGGGGAGATCGGAATGCCATACAACACCACCGTTACCCCCGTCGATTCGCCGAGTTTGATGGCCCCGCCGCAGTCTTCGCAACTTGGTAATGGGGGGGGGTCGTTGCCAAAATCCCAGTCCTCTGATCCGCGCGGCTTCGGACTGTTCAAGAAATCCCACGCCAACTCCAAGTCCGCCGGCGGCGCGACGGCCTTAAACCCCGCCGCCGAATCCCCTACCACGCTCTTCGGCTCCGACCTCGTCGAGCGCGCAGCCTTTGAGCGTCGCCACATCCCCTCCGTCGTTATCCGGTGTATCGAGGAAGTAGAGCTCCGCGGCATGGATGTAGAAGGTATCTACCGCAAGACTGGTGGGAGCGGGCTGGTGCGCATGATTCAGGAGGGGTTCGAGAAGGAGACGCCGGGGATGGAGATTGATATCAGTGATCCGGATGTGGATATTACGGCGGTGACGAGTGTGTTGAAGCAGTATTTTAGGAAGTTGCCGGTGCCGCTGTTGACGTTTGATGTTTATGAGAGGGTGTTGGAGGCGTTGAGTGAGTTTTTCTTCCTTCCCTTCCTTTTTTTCTTGCTTTCTCCGGGTTTAGGGTTCTTTGTTGGGTGGATGGGCAGTCGTCGACTTTTCCGGAGTTGGCGTCCACCTCCGACCTCGACCTCGACCTCGATCTCACAACTCCCTTTTGTCCTCGAGTCGACTCTGCTGTTTGCTTGCTTGCTTGCTTGTTTTCCTCATACTAACACCCCCCACCAGCAATCCCCGACTCCGACCCCCCCGCCCGCTGCGCCCACCTCCGCCACACCTTCTCCCTCCTCCCCCCCATCCACCGCGACGTCCTGGAATTCCTCATCTTCCACCTCGCCCGCGTCGTCTCCAAGGCTTCGGTTAACCTCATGACGCCCAAGAACGTGGCTGTAGTCTTTGCACCGACTATTATGAGGGATAGGAGTGTGGAGAGGGAGATGAGTGATGTGGCAAGACGGAATGAGGTTGTGCAGTTTGTGGTGGAGAATAGTGAGGAGATTTTTGGGGGGGAGTAGAGAGGTCCCTTCCTAGGAGAGATGTATGGGTTTTGTGGATGGATTCGTGTATATTGTTGTGGGAGTTGATAAAATGGATCCTCATGCGCCCGCGTCATTGTTTGTTTGTTTGTTTGTTTGGCACCTCTTTATTCCTGGATTGATGCCTCTTTTGCGTTTTTGCTTCCATTGTTGGTTGGTCATCGTCGAGTCGTTTATCTTGCGGTGGCCCTTTCTTATGAAGATCGTTCTTGAGAAGGATTTGTTTCTTGAGGATGAGGATCTGATCTCAAGTTAGTTTGTTTTTCTTTTTTGATATCCCCGGATTAGTTAAAGTTTTCCTCTTCCATCATCTTGCTGTTCTTGTTGTTTGGTTTGCGTTGGTAGTTTGATGATGAAGAAGAAGAAAGAAAGGGTCGAAGGAAGAAGGAAGAAGGGGGGTGTGTTGTGGGTTGTGGCCTGGTGAATTTCAACGGAAGCTTTCAGAACCTCCCTCCCCCCCGCTTACCGTTGACCCGCCGTACGTACGTACGTACGTACGTACCTGACGTGTGTTGCCGCGGCGATTCGTTAGGCGGCGTTTACATTCGTCATGTCATAGTCGCTCGTTCGTATACATACGTACGGTTAACGCGCCGATGATCTCAAGGGGGGGGGGGGGGTAAACGTTTTACACCTCCCTCCCTCTACGTTACCGCGCCGATATCTCCCCGTACGTTACGGTTACCGCGGCGGCGGCGATGCGTCTACAGCTACACTGAGAATGAAAGATGAGAAAGACCGAGAGTATCTGTTGTGTTGGACTATATGCACCACTTCCACGTCTAGTTAGGGAGGTCACTGTGTTGGGGGTTTTGTTTATACCTACAGGTCAAGAGAGAGGAGGGATAGGGGCGGGGAAGAGCTGATATTTTTGTGGGGGGCCTGGCGGGGTGGTGTATGTATGTTATGTTATGTTGCCCTGGCCATTTTTGTAGGGGGTGTATATATGGGGAGGTATAGGGGGTGAATAAATAGAATGGGGTATATCAGAGGAAGAGTGTTTTTTGGGTGGTGATTGTGAATGTGACTGTAGTTGATTGTGTAGAGGTGATTTGTTAAGAGGTTATTTATTTGGGTGTGAGATCTGAGAACCAAACTGTAAAGTAAACGTGTAGATTGACTTCTATTTTATATGTCCCAGTAAAGAGAAAGGGGATAAAGGGGTTTACAGTACACCTCCTAGCCCGAGGATCAGGGGTATATATGATAATAAGCTATAGTATCTACACCAACACCCCTCCCTCCTAGCCTTTATTTAACCCAACCCCCCCCCCCCCCAACTTCCTCGGGGAATAAGAAAGCTGATAATGCGAGAGGTGATAAAAGCAGATATGGAGTGGAGTTTTTGGCGTGGAGAGAGGTGGTTGGCGTGGCGGTGGTGAGGGGTGTGGTTCTTGTGCTGTGGGAAGGGGGGTGAGTGGTGGTGCTAGTGGGGATGGAGTGGTAGTGAGAATGGAGCGGTGGCGGTGAGAATGGTGGCAAGAACAGAGGCGTTGGTGAGAATGGAGCGGTAGTGAGAATATATCAGTGACGAGAAAGCCCCAACAAAACGAGAAATGGCATTTACCTATACTATCCGCCGCGCCTCCCTGTCAGTGGCGTTTATCTCCTGCCCGCCCTTCAGAAACATGACGAGAGGAGAGGCGGAAGCGACTTCGCTCATCTTCATGCTTTCTGTCTGTTTGTTATAGTCGGTTGGTGTTCTGTGCTGGGAGATGGGCTTTTTATATGCGGCTTGGGGGCTGAGGGAGGGAGGGACGAGAGGGAGGGACGAGAGGGAGAGACGAGAGGGAGGGACGAGAGGGAGGGACAAGAGGGAGGGACACGAGGGATAAGGTGGGTGTTTTCATGGGGGAGGGAGGGGTGTGTGAAAATTACCTAGCGGGGCTGTAGAGTTTAGAGAGGGGGGGTATAAAAAGTAGAGATAGTTCCGTTCACAACAGTTCTAGAAAACAAAAACTTTCTCGCACGCACGAGTTCCGTGCTTCTAAACGGAGAGAGCACAATAGAGAACAATAAACCCGGTCGTGACAGAATCGGAAACACAAAAATATCACCGCAAGGACCTTGATCTTCAAGACAGCTCAAGAGAGATAGACGCATTTTGTTTCGTCCATCGAGTAAGTAGAAACACAAACCCGAGACCTTGAGTCTACAAGACGTCGAGGCTACTTAACTACAAAGAAACTAATAGCTCCACTTGTGCTAGAGGGGGGACCACAAAACCAGCTTTGCAAATCTTCTGAATTACAGACAGCTGCTCTCATCATGTCAATGAAAGGTCTGTTTTTGCTGGCCGAGGCTGCTGAACTTGAGGTGGAGGAGAGCGTAAAGGAGAACAGCACAATCCCGCTCGAGACGGATGAAGAAATGCAAGAAGGTCACTCGAAGACTTTTAACCGCAAAGTGAATTTGAAAGATGGGAAGGCAGTTCTACCATTGGAGCAGAAGGAATGGCAGAGCTGGGCCAGCTGGTCTGTAGAGGAACAGGCGAAGGGCATGGAGGAGACGCACACAGACTTCTTCGAGATGTACGAAGAAACACAAATTCACCACAGTAAGTCATTTGAACTTGAACAAAACATAAATGAAAAATACTCTAGTTCACTTCTGACACATACCGAAGAGCAAAACCAGCCCCCCGGAACTACAGAGCTTCAAGAAGAGCACACGCACAGAACAAAGAGGGCTGAGCTTCTGGCACAAACTGCAGAACAAAATCTACTCCAAAAGTCTTCTGAGATTGGAGAGGAGATGACAGAAGAGGCAAAAATAATATTTCTACTCAATTCGTGGGCGGAAATGCAGATGCCCCTCGAGGCTTCAGACGTGCCGGAACGTTCGACCGCGGAGAAAGAAATTGATCAATATTACGCAGAGATTCAACAAAGGAACATGGAAGAGGCAAACAAAACCGTCCTCGATACGATAGAGAAACAACTGAGCCCCCCGACCTATCAATACTCCATACTCGGGGATCAGCCTCGGATACTCATGGAGCAACCTTGGATACCCAAGGCAAGAAAGTGGCTGAGAGGTGAACGTGCAAAGCAAGGAGAGCCGCAAAATCCACTCCTCATGGCCTCCGAACCTGGACTGAACGTGAGAGGGTGGCTGAGAACTGTATATACAAAGGAGGAAGAGCTGATCCTGGAGTCTGAACGCAAAATGGACCTCGCCACCGCCGCAATCCGCAAGCAATATGCAGAGATTCAGAGCAAGATCTCCCCGGCCAAAACCGCGACCCAAAAGAGTAAATCTACCTCTCCCACCTGCGCAGCTCCAAGTCCAATACGCCATACTAACTCTCCCCAGTCCGCTGGACGCCCAACCTCCCCATCCCCCCACCCGATGGACCAGATACTTTGAACGTACCACCCGAAATCCGCACCCAAGAGGGGTTTTCGTCGTCTCCTCCCCGGGTGAGCAAAGAGCAATTGAAGAAGCGGAAGAGGGAGGAGAAGAAGCGCGAGATGGACGAGAAGGCCATGGATGAGGCGCTGGATACCGAGGTGTTGCCGAAGAAGAAAAGAGGGAAGAAGTTGAATGAGTTTGAGGAGGCGATGAGGGTTGCGGGGATGTGCCCTGAAAATCCGTATGGAACTACTGAGAAGAAGGGAAAGGGGAGGGGGGATGGAGGGAAGGAGGAGAGACCGTGGGAGGAGAGAGGGAGGAGGGGAAAAGGGAAGAGGGGTCCGTCTGGGATGTGAGAATACGTGCAGATTGTGTGGGATTAGAGGTTGAGAATGTCTGGTGTGGGACATTCAGCTGGAGAGAAATGGATAGGCTGTACTTGTAGGACCAAACTCAACTCACAAGAGAGCTATGCGATGTTTTATAAAAGCCATATTTACATTGTTGTGCACTCATGTGACTGGTGAATAGGAGAGACGGTGGCTTATAGCAAGCAAATTACCGTTTGTGAAGGATTGAGTTGCATATAACGCAAATTTAGTCCTCGCCAGACATAAACAGAATGAATAGACAACAATAAAACATATTGTCAGTATATTGTTATTAAATATAAAGAATTGACGCGCTCATTCCTGATGATGTCGTCGCGCCTACTGTAGGGAGCACGGAGAATCCAATCGCACTAGCGCAATCTCGTTACGACGGCGAGCTTCTACGCGACTGGCCCCCAAGCTCTCAAAGAAATAAATGTTGCCGCGACCTCGACCCAACTCGACATCGACGACATAATCCACAACCTCACTGGGCCGAACCCCCCCAGAACAAGCTCACACCCCCCCTCGATGCAATCACCATAACCACTAAACCCATCCACCTGAGCGCGCCGCGACTTTCTCGGGAGGCTGGCGGCACCGAGCCCACCATGTCTTTTCCCTCCCTCCAGACGCCTCAGCGCCCCCTTCCGGGCGCCTTCGTGCAGACCCCAGCGGCCTCGCGATACCCCGGGCCCAACCCCGTTCGACAGCTCTTCCGAGCCCCGAGCTCCAATCCCGCCGTCGTGGGCGCGCCGACTGCCCAAGGATCGCAGTCTGCGGTGGCCGTGCTTCCACAGGCCCAAAGCCAGTCGCAGGCGTTGAAGCCGGTGCAGCGCGCGGGGAGGACGATAAATGAGGTGTTACGCAAGGATGCGAACTTCCCTGAACTCGATAGCTATGTCAAGCGTAAGTGATGCGTGTTGTTTCTGCTAATAAACATGGGAGACGGCAGGCTAATCTGGCGCACAGAGGGCATCTCGTCCGACTATGAGATCCCATCCGTATTAGGACACGACTCCGCGTGGGCGCCCTACCAGAAGACGAAGATGTACGATATCCCGGATCGCATTTTTGAGCAGTACAATCATGCGCAGGTGTCGACGATGATGGGACTGTTTTCGGAGCTGAATCACGCGTGGATTACGATTGACAACGCTTTGTATATTTGGGACTACACACAGACGAACCCAGAGCTCAATGGCTTTGAGGAGCAGTCGAATAGCATTACGGCGGTCAAGCTGGTGGTGCCGCGACGCGGCGTGTTTCTCGATACCATCACGCACCTTTTGGTGGTGGCTACGACGGCTGAGATTATACTTTTGGGAGTTGGAGCGACTACGAATCCGGCGACTGGCGCGAAGGTCGTGACCCTCTTCAATACTGGCATGTCACTTTCGATCAAGGGCATTGATGTCCGGGTGATTGAGGGCTCGGCTGCGAGTGGACGTATATTCTTCAGCGGCGGTGGAGATAACGAGATCTACGAACTCACATACCAGCAGGAGGAGAAATGGTTCGCGAGCCGATGCGGCAAGGTTAACCACACCAGCCCAGGATATACGTCTCTGGTCCCAACAAAGATCATCTGGGGGACGAGCTCCAAGGAGTATGTGGTGGATATGACAGTCGATGATAGCAGGAACCTTCTTTACACGCTCTCGTCAGAGTCATCGATACGAATCTTCCACATGGATACGCCAGCCTCGCTCAAGCAAGTCGTCGAGAAGAAGCGCCACGAATGTCTCCGCGACATCAGCCACATGATCTCGCAATCCCCCTTGTTGGACAACAATCTCAAAATCGTCTCAATAAGCCCCATCTCAGCCACGGAAGCTGCAAAACTTCATCTTCTGGCGGTGACTTCTACAGGCTGCCGTCTGTACCTCTCTGCTACCCGTGGATATGGATACTTGGCTGGCAAGGTCGAGGCACCTACGAGCATGCAGGTCCAGCACATCAAATTCCCGCCGCCGGATCAACAAGATCCCCAGCCGCGATCGCCCGCACAGTCATCTGGCTACCAACCCGTCGAGCAGCCTATAAACACCCAATCCCGCGCTCTTCAGTACGCCCGTAGGGGACTACGGTACCCACCAGGCTTCTTCATGTGCTTCGTTGCAAAGGATACCAATCCCAACACAGACGTCCTCTTCCTCTCTGCACCCGATACTGGGCGCATCGCCGCCGAGTCCCGCGATATCTCGGGCCAGAGCTCAAAGTTCTATGAGCAAGGCCTTTGGCTGAAGCTCGATAGCCGCGCGGAAGCTATTGGACTTGTTAGCAACACCTTCGCAGCTGCATCTACCCCTATTGGATACGGGAACGAACTTGCTGTCCAATTTGATGAGCCCTCGACAGAGATGGCCGTCTTAACCAACACGGGTATTTACATCATCAAACGAAGGCGGCTTGTGGATGTTTTCGCTGCCGCAATCAGGCAGGGTGATGCCGAGCAGGGTCTGGAAAAGCAGATGGCGCAGTTCATTAGGCATTACGGGAGAAGCGAAGTCACAGCCGCGGCACTGGCAGTTGCTTGCGGTCAAGGCTCGGAGGGATCCTCTGGAGAACGAACGGCGAAGGTGTCGGACCCGTCGACGCTTGAAGCGGCTCGCAAGGCCTTTATCGATTATGGTGGCTCTGCATCCTTGAATGCGGACGCTGTTTCTGATGCTAATGAGCCAGCCATTAACTTTGTGCGCCCCTCGGCACGCCATGACGGCCTGGCGATGTATATTTCTCGTCTGGTGAGATCGATATGGAAGGTTCCCGTCGTAAGGGAAGCGACACTCAATGTTGGCGCCGGTGCCAATGGTACCATGTCGCTGCAATCAACCGTCTCTGGCGCCAAGCTGACTAGCATCCAAGACGATATGGCACGCTTAAACACATTCCTGGAAAAGAACAGCACGTTCATCCAAGGTCTTGCTGGCCCCGAAGGCCCCCAGCGAGCGGCCACACAGATGGAGGAGATCACCCTTCAAGGAGAGCACCAAGCTCTTCGTTCGCTCTGGGCGCTTGCCAGCAATATAATCGAAGGCATTTCGTTTGTGATGATGTTGTTTGAAGAGCGCATGGATGAGCTCTGGGCGTCGTTGGATGACACCACTCGCCAGCAACTGCGCGATCTCACTTACGAGTCACTGTTCACTTCTGATGATGGGAAGAATCTGGGGAAGGTGCTCGTTAAGGCGATCGTGAACAGAAGCATTGCGAATGGCTCGAATGTGGAGACAGTCGCCGACGCTTTGAGGAGGAAGTGCAAGAGCTTCTGTAGTGCAGATGATGTTCTCATTTTCAAGGCTCAAGAGCAACTCAAGAAGGCGTCGGAGCTGGGCAGTGGCACCGAGGTTGGGAGAAGCATGCTCAATGGGAGTCTACGACTGTTCGAGAGAGTGGCTGAAAGCCTAACATTCGAAAACCTCCAGTCGATTGTGGAGCAATACGTGAATCTACAGTTCTACGCTGGAGCAGTCCAGCTGTGTCTCACGGTTGCGTATCAAGGAGACAGAGGGAACATGGCGTTATCTTGGGTCAACGACAACAGGCCCGCTGGTGATAGCCGCGAGAAGTTTTTTGAAAGCCGGAAGCGCTCTTACGATCTCATCCACCTTGTTCTAGAGGACCTGGACAGGGTCTCCGGGCAACAGCCAGAGTTTAATGCAGATGGTATGTACACGGTTGTCGCCATGAAGAGGCAGGAGGCATACGCTATCGTCAACGAGTCAACGGACGAAGTATTCCACTACGACCTGTACGACTGGTACCTGACCCAAGGTTGGACCGACCGCCTACTCGCGATCGACTCTCCGTTCGTGATATCCTACCTACAAAAGCAGTCCCTGACCAGCATTGACCGCGCCGACCTACTGTGGCGCTTCTACGCCAGCGGAAAGCGATACCACGACGCGGCAAGTGTGCAGGTGGGCCTCGCCAAGAGCGAGTTCCCGCTGGATCTCAAGACGCGGATCGAATATCTCAGCCGCGCCAAGGCAAACGGCTCCACCACGACTATTGGTATTGCTCGGTCGGCGCAGCAGGTGCTTTTGCGTGAGGTTACTGAGCTCTTGGAGATTGCGAATATCCAGGATGAAATCCTCCAGCGCCTGAGGAATCACCCTAGACTGGACCAATCGAGGCGTGAAGAGATCGTCCGAGAACTTGATGGCCCAGTTCATTCGCTTTCAGAGGTATGTCAAGTGAGAATTCCGACGAAACTCCCGTTACTAATTACCCATAGCTGTTCAACGAATATGCGGACAAGGCCAACTTCTATGACATCTGCCTCGAGATTTTCCAGGCTGCTGGCCACTCCAACCCATCGGATGTCGACGTGACCTGGACCAACTTCCTAGACTCCACGCACGGTCAAATCCTTGAGAAGGCAGCCGCCGCGGGCCCGAACGAGCCCCTACCAGCAAAGCCCTACGAAGCAATCATCAACGCCGTGCGCGACCTCGCCTACCGCCTGAACCGCAGCGAATCCACCTTCCCACCCGAGCTGCTGATCCCCAAGCTAGAACGCTACGCCTACGAGCAGCAGCGCGGCGTCGGGCCACCAACCTGGGTAATGGACCTCTTCATCGAGATCGGCACCGCCTTCGAGCGCATCATCCCGATCCTCGAGGGCATGATCCACAACGACGAAGCGCCATTCCACGGCCGCAACAGGCGCTTCATCGCCAACGACGCGCTGTACGTCATCGAGAAGTGGTACCAGGACTGCATCCGCCACAACAGGGAGGTGTTTGGCGGCGTCGACTACGCTGCGGGTATCAGCACCTTCCTCAACATGCTGACGCAGAATGGGCTCGAGGGTGATAAGGTCTACGAGGCGCAGGAGCTGCGGGTGAAGATCGAGCGGGTGCTGCGGAGGTAAACGTTGCGTGATTTGTATTTGGATCTTTGGGGATGGTGAATGTGGTACTGTGGCACCGTGTTTGGGTGTTGTATGGGCGTTTTTGCTTGGAGGGAGACAGACGGATGATGAATTGACCAACCACCCCGGGGAGCGCATTACTGGGCGAGCATATAATCTCAGCACATAGTTGCAAGAATTCCAATGAGGAGACTAGGATGTGTGTATTACTTCGGCCATAGTTAGTTCGATGGGGAGAATAAATCAGGAATTACGGGTTATAGTTTACATTCTCTGTTTATATTATATCAGGGGTACTTGACTATTGGAATGAAAGGGGGGGAAAAGGAGTAATCATTTTAAGGGTCTCGTATAAATTCCGTAAATAGGGACTCGAATTCACTTAAATTCACTTTCAGCCAATATATTGTAACTTACGGTCCGTGCATTACATAAGCGCATCGTAATGCGGGGGGTTTGTTTGTGGGTGGACGTCTAAGCCACGAAGGGCCCTCGTACTTGTGGTTCACTTCGTACATTCCACCCTGCGACAACAATTTCACCCCCTATATTCTTCTTCCAACTTCCCAAAACTTATATCCAAACCAATCCTCAAGTCGCGATTCAATTTGAGGCTCAAGATATTATCTTCCATAGCTGAGCTCTCCCATTGCACATCCGCGCCGCAGTTGCCGAGGAGTACCTTGGCGGGGCACAGTCAAGTACCCTCCAACCAACCCACCAACTCACTCACTAGTGACGACGGGCTGCTATCTCACCGTTCCAGCACAACCTACGACATCAACGCGTGCCCAGAACGGCGACAGGACAGCCCCCTCACGCCTCCCTTGATCTTTCCGCAAATCCAAATCCTCCTCCTCCGACGACACAATGTCGTGGAAAATCACAAAGAGTGCGTGTCCATCCTGATCTCCCTCCTCTTCGTCGGCTCCTGTTTGCCGATGGGGTGGCATCTGCTTGCTTGTGTGCGGGCTAAAGCCACAAGAGAACGGTGATGCACCGACGGCGTTGGGGAGTGGTTTTGTCGCTGTGACCGGCGATCTGTTTATACTGTGCTAATATCTTGTGTTTATAGAACTGAAAGAGACCCATTTGGGGCCCCTCGCAAATACCTTCTCCCGCACACCCTCTACTCCCTCAATTGGCACCGATGTGTCCAAGGAGGAGAAGCCGGGGGTACCGATCTCACCCTCGACGAGTTTTTCCGCCGATAATGGCATCGGTATGTCACCAATACGAGACCTGGATAGAATGCTCTCACTGACTGTGACACAGCTGTCTCCGAAGCCATGGTGCAGCAGCCCCCAACTGAGCCGCGACCGGGACTCCTTATCGTGACCCTCCACGAAGGAACCGGCTTCTCCTTACCAGAGCAATACAGGCATATTTTCCAAAGTCAACACTCTCAAAACTCCATGTCAGCTGGCAATGGTTTCGGCATTGCAGGATCCATGCGCCCGACCTCTTCACAACAAAACGTTACCGGCTCGTTCGCTAGCGGCAGCGTACGTCCCTCAACCTCTGGCGGTGGAGGCTTCTCCTCAGTCCCGACGAACCACGGTCGATACTCCTCTAAATACCTCCCCTACGCCCTTCTCGATTTCGATAAAGTACAGGTCTTTGTCAACTCCGTGTCGGGATCACCAGAGAACCCCTTATGGGCCGGTGACAACACCCAGTACAAGTTCGATGTTTCCCGTGTGACCGAGCTTGCTGTGCACCTCTACTTGCGGAATCCTAATGCGACCCCTGGATCTGGACGAAGCCAGGATATCTTCCTTGGTGTCACGCGCATCAACCCGAGATTCGAGGAGAGGCAGAAGTTCGTGGAGGACCCGAAGGCCAGCAAGAAGGACCGCGAGAAGGCAGCTGCGGAGTTTGCAAGCCGCGAGAAGTCTATGGGACAGAGTGGAACTGAGTGGCTGGAGGTTCAATACGGTACGGGTAGGATTAAGCTTGGGGTTGAGTATGTCGAGAACAGACAGCGTGCGCTGAAGATTGACGATTTCGATCTCCTCAAGGTGGTGGGCAAGGGAAGTTTCGGCAAGGTCATGATGGTTAAGAAGAAGGACACCCATCGCATTTACGCCCTCAAGACGATCCGCAAAGCTCACATCATCTCGCGTTCTGAAGTCGCCCATACCCTGGCTGAGCGTTCTGTTCTGTCGCAAATCAACAACCCCTTCATTGTGCCGTTAAAGTTTTCGTTCCAGTCGCCAGAGAAGTTATATCTTGTCCTGGCCTTTGTCAACGGTGGAGAGCTGTTCCACCATCTCCAGAAGGAGCAGCGTTTCGATATCAACCGTTCCAGATTCTACACGGCGGAACTGCTGTGTGCGTTGGAGTGTCTTCACGGCTTCAACGTCATTTACCGTGACTTGAAGCCCGAGAACATTCTCCTCGATTATTCCGGACACATCGCTCTTTGCGACTTTGGTCTATGTAAGCTGGACATGAAGGATGAGGACAGGACCAACACATTCTGTGGCACTCCAGAGTACCTGGCGCCCGAGCTTCTGTTAGGCCAGGGCTACACTAAGAGTGTCGATTGGTGGACTCTTGGTGTTCTCCTCTACGAGATGTTGACTGGTCTGCCCCCCTTCTACGACGAGAACACAAACGAGATGTACCGCAAGATTCTATCCGAGCCACTCCACTTCCCAGGATCGGACATCGTACCTCCAGCTGCCAAGGATCTCCTCACGAAGCTGCTCAACCGCAAGCCAGAAGAGCGTCTGGGAGCGAACGGCGCGTCGGAGATCAAGGCGCACGTTTTCTTCCACAGCATCGACTGGCGCAAGCTTCTGCAGAGGAAGTACGAGCCGACCTTCAAACCCAATGTGGTAAGTAACTATTTTCTATTTATTCATGACTATTCTAACACAACTCACAGGTAGACGCCCTCGATACCGAGAACTTCGACAAGGAGTTCACGGGCGAGGCACCAGCGGACTCCTTCGTCGAAGGTCCTCTCCTGTCATCCACCACCCAAAATCTCTTCCACGGATGGTCCTACAACCGCCCCGTGGCCGGTCTTGGCGACGCTGGAGGCAGCCTGAGGGACCCGTCGTTTGTAGGAAGCGTGCAGGACAACAGGTAACATGGGAAAACGGAAATTCTTGCGCCAGCAGTGTCTCTTGCATCCTTGAAATAGCACACATGTGCACAGTCCTGGATGCACATATGAACGAGACTGATGATTACATTATTGGGGGAGGTCTTTATCTGTCTGAGAGCGAAGTCTGGTCTTGCCCGAGCTCTTCTTTATGAGACATCAGGCATATTGATTGCTGATGGAGAGAGGGGGCATTGGTTATTTATGAGGCGTTTTTATGGCATGTGCCGGAGAATACTTTGCTTGCCTGCGTGCGTGCTTTGTTTTGAATCTTTGATGATGTGGTCGGTGGGAGAGAGAAGAGATATACGGTGGGGTGGGGAGGGTACTCTAGCACACATAGACACATGAATAGAGATGGGAATTTGTGCAGTGATAACTGAGTTATATTCACTCTACGGAGTATGGTGGTTTTGATGGGTTTTGATGGGTTTTGTGGGATGTAGTAGATGTGGATATCCGTATGTGCGCTGTTTGTTTTGCCTGAATGTGCGTCCGTCTCCCTCCAGCCCCACCATGCCAACCCAACATCAACGACGCCACAGAAGAAAAAAGGGCGACAATGCACCAACCCCCTCCTTCCGTGCCCTGAATATCTTCCTTCTATACTCCGTAGGCCATTCTGTATTATACCCACGATGTAACATCGGTATATTCTTTGCTTATTCACGACATTAGAGCGGAAAAATATATGCAAGTGTAATGTAATGCATGCTGAGTCAAATGGACCAAATGGACCAAATGGACGACTACTGATTCCCGATGATTACCATATCTATCCCCTAGTATTAGTTAGTTAGTCTTACTACCCCATTTCCGTAAAAACGGCGCTAATGGTGGGGGTGAGACGGTCCCCAACGTCACCAATGTTGTGTTAGGCGAGGGGGACGGGGATCCTAAGTCCATAGCTCCTCCGAACCTCGCCCTCCTCCCCCAGAATCTTTTTAATACAGCTACTACCCCGTGCAAAAATTTATTTCGGATCACGATTTGATATTGTAACTGTGAGACGACAAGAGATAATATATACAGCTGATACCATTGAGTAAGCTGAGTGTGAATTGGACATTGGACCATCTTGGTGAGTGGAGTCTGTCTCCGTTGGGCTTTGTGAGGCTTCTAACCGTCGGTTCCGTCTCAGATTACTGCGAACCTCATCGGAGAAATCAGCATCAACACACCTCAATTACACATATACACCGTCTCCCACGTGTTCATCACCCTCTAACCTATCCCCACGAATTTTCCCGCCAGCCCAATCCACACCCACCCCCGCCAAAATGGTCAAAGCAGCCGACTCCCCCGCCTGGAAGGCACTCGAGGAGCACCACTCCAGCGTCGGCAAGTCCTTCGTCCTGAAGAAGGAGTTCGAGAGCGACCCCAAGCGCTTCGACAAGTTCTCCTTTGCCTTCGACAACGCCGCCGACAAGTCGCAGATCCTCTTCGACTTCTCCAAGAACTTCCTCACCGACGAGACCCTCAAGCTGCTCGTCGATGTCGCCAAGGCGGCTGGTGTCGAGAAGCTCCGTGATGAGATGTTCAATGGCGAGAAGATCAACTTCACTGAGGGCCGTGCGGTGTACCACGCTGCGCTCCGCAATGTCGCTAATGATGTCATGGAGGTTGATGGTGTGAATGTCGCGCCGGAGGTGAGCAAGGTCTTGGACCACATGAAGGAGTTCAGCGAGCAGGTTCGCAGCGGCGAGTGGAAGGGTTTCACTGGCAAGAAGCTGACCACCATTGTCAACATCGGCATTGGTGGTTCTGATCTGTAAGTCGTCCCCGTGCGTGGATTGGGGTGGGTGCCGGATGCTGACTGCGTGTAGTGGCCCTGTTATGGTCACCGAGGCCCTGAAGTTCTATGGTGATCGCGACATGAAGCTCCACTTTGTTTCCAACATTGATGGAACCCACATCGCTGAGGCCCTGAGGGATTCCGACCCAGAGACGACCCTCTTCCTCGTCGCCTCCAAGACCTTCACCACCGCCGAGACCACCACAAACGCCAACACCGCCAAGAACTGGTTCCTGACCAAGGGCGGAAACCAGGACGCCATCGCCAAGCACTTCGTCGCCCTCTCCACCAACGAGGAGGAAGTCACCAAGTTCGGCATCGACGCCAAGAACATGTTCGGCTTCGAGAGCTGGGTCGGCGGCCGCTACAGCGTGTGGAGCGCCATCGGCCTCAGCGTAGCCCTCTACATCGGCTTCGACAACTTCCACGCCTTCCTCGCCGGCGCCCAAGCTATGGACAAGCACTTCCGCGAAGCGCCCATCGAGAAGAACATCCCAATGCTCGGCGGCCTCCTCAGCGTCTACTATAGCGACTTCTACGGCGCCCAAACCCACCTCGTCTCCCCCTTCGACCAGTACCTCCACCGCTTCCCCGCATACCTGCAACAGCTCTCCATGGAATCAAACGGGAAATCCGTAGACCGCGACGGCAAAATGGTGTCCTACACCACCGGCCCCGTCCTCTTCGGCGAACCAGCCACTAACGCCCAACACTCCTTCTACCAGCTCCTCCACCAGGGCACAAAGCTCATCCCAACAGACTTCATCATCGCCGCAGAGTCCCACAACCCAGTCGAGAACAACAAGCACCAGCTCATGCTTGCATCCAACTTCTTCGCCCAAGCCGAGGCCCTCATGGTCGGCAAGACCGCCGAGCAGCTCAAGGCTGAAGGCACGGACGATGCGTTGGTCCCGCACAAGACGTTCTTGGGGAACAGACCTACGACGTCGATTGTGGCGCAGAAGATCACGCCTGCGACGCTCGGTGCGCTGATTGTTTACTACGAACATGTCACCTTCACGGAGGGCGCGGTGTGGAATATCAACTCGTTTGATCAGTGGGGTGTTGAGCTGGGGAAGTCGCTGGCGAAGGCGATTCTCAGTGAACTGGAGGAGGATAAGGAGGGGAAACATGATAGTTCTACTGCGGGGCTGATTGCTGCGTTTAAGGCGAAGGCGGCGAAGGGGTCGAAGATCTAGGGGGCTTGAAGACTGGCTGGATGGGGAGTAGATGTGTTGTGTTGTGTTGCTGAGTGATGATTTATGGTGGATGAGAGATTTTTCAAGACATGTTACTTAACTGGTTTTTTGTGAGCTATGTTTTTTGTTGTTGCTGTTAGCTAGATTGATGCGCGTGGCTTTAGGACATAAATGAAAAGCAGAGCTTGTATTTATCTTTGGAGATGGGTGGGCGTTGATGTGTTGTTGTAGTCGTGATGTAGGGGTCTTTGGGCCCTAGAAAATCCCCGTCCCGCAGTATACTACCCACCCACCACTCGATATATATTACAATTACCCATACATCACCAACAATACCAGAAAACCAAACATTTCCAACTCCCATAATCCATATCACCTCTCCCCATCTATCGAGCGCTATCCCAGTACCCCCCGTCTCCCTCCCCAGCCCCCCATGTATCCAAAACAGGCTTAGCCTCCCCAATCAGCCCCATCGAGACAATTTATAAACACCAACAAGGCTGACACCCTCCTCACCCATCCAGCCAGCGCATCCTATCCACCACCACCCCAACGCAAGGCATATCACCACTCAAACTCCCCCAAAAAAATGTCGACACCTATTCTACAACGCAAACGCGATACAGCGTACCTAGTCTACTTCCTAATCCACATCGTCGTCCTTTTCCGTTCGTCCCCCCCATCTCCACCTTCCCCCTTCCCCCCCCCCCTTTTGTCCACTGCCACCCACCCCATGACGACCCAGCTAATAAACAGAAGTGGTCGACCTCTCCCCCCTCTACCCCTCCTCCCTGCGCCCAGCACTGAGCACCAATCTTCTCGCCTACCAAGCAGAAGTCTACCAAGACCGCTTTTTCGCGGTTGAGATCCCGTTTTTTGAGTTCTTTAGGTATATGGAAGCTGTTATCCACCTTCCTGTCAGTTTCTGGGCTGTGGGGGCGTTGGTGAAAGGTATGCGCTTTTCTTTTTGCGTGTTATTGTTGTCCCCCGGCTTTTATTTAGTGTTATTGTTCCGGGGGGTTGTTAGCTGGGTTGGCTGGGGTTGGGAGTGAAAGGGGCGGGGCGGCGTGGGGTGGGGGCCGGGGGGTGGAAGGTGGAAGGTGTACTGTATATGGAGATTTGGGACCTGGAAAGGTAGAAACGAGGGGGAAGTCTGGAGTAGAACACTAACAACGTAAAATAGGAAATGAAAAAATCCCGCTCGTCCTCTTCGCGTACGCCCTCCAGACGGTTATCACGACTGCGACGTGTATGTATGATTTTAGCCAGTGGGAGGGCGTGGCGGTGGAGGCGAAGTGGCATTTGGCGAGTTTGTATGGACCGTATTTGTTGATTGGTGAGTTGGTTCTTTTCTTTTCTTTCCTGGGGGATGGTGGTTGGAAGGGGTGTCCGGGATGAAGGTTAACTGGAGTAGCTACGTATATGGCGGTGGATATGTGGGGGAGGTTGAGTGGGGATTTGAACGAGTTGAGGGTTTTGAGGGCGGGGAAGAAGGCGAATTAAGGTTAATTTTGAGGTGGCTAAGGGGTTGGGATTGATGGGGATGGATGAGAGATGCCGTACTTGTCATTCCAGCGAGCGGTAGTTCGAGTTCGAAAGTGGCACGAGAGAGATGTAAGGGGATAATAGGCGATAGTCCAGAGTTCATTTCAAGGTATGCATTACTATAGGATACAAGTTTAATACCGAAAAGCCTCCCCAGCGCCAACGGGCACTATCAGCATTCCAAGGACTACATATCATATCATAAATCGTATCCTCCCTCTTCCTCCCCCCCAAAAAACCCCCCTAATCAATCCTCTTCCCCCCCCCCATCCCCCATCCATTCCCCAACCCCCCACTATTAATCCCATACCCCCCCCCCAACGGCGTCGCACCCCCCATCCCGCGGGCCCTCGCCTGAAGCCTCTTCGGCAACACAATCCCCCAAAAGTAAACCGTGCACACCAACACCCCCGCGCCAAAGGCAACGAGGATATAAAACACCGTACTGGCGTACACATGTCCCCCCATCCCATTCCACTCAAACCGCCCATTCGTAGTCGGTAGCGCGGGCGTAGGGAACCAGCGGACCGAGAAGCTGAGGGGGAGCGGATCACCGATTATCAGCTTGTGGTTGCTGTTCGCGAAGTAGGGGAAGGCGAGGTGTGGGTCCTTCGAGCTTGCAGCTAGTGGACTCGTCGAGTACGCAGCTCCCGAATCGACGACGCCCGAATCGTGCTTGTGGAGGTGATGTTTCGGGACCGAATGGAGGAGGATATTAAGGTGCGTGCTAACGTGTAAATGGGACCTTTGCAGCGTCCCCGCCAGCGCGAAAACGAGGGGCACGTATTCCTGCTCCGGCGGCTGAGTGCCAGCTAGGGACACCGTGGCGGGGGGTCGGGCGGGGAGACGGCACGAGAGAGGTGCGTCGTTGTGGATGTAGAATTCGAGGAGGTGGAAGAGCGAGTCGGAGACGGAGGCGATGGTGCAGTTTATGTCGGCTTCGACGCCGTATTGGAGGTCGAGGGGGAGACCGGTCTCTTCGCAGGTGGCGAAAGGGACGTATTTCAGCTTGTCGCCTTCTTGGATGTGTTCTCCTGTCTCGCTGGGAGGGGTTAGTGATGGTTCATGATGGTGGAAGTGGTGGGACATGTGAAAGGGGTAAGTGGCGGTGCGGCCATTTCGCAGGCACCGCGGGAGGTGGGGGTGGGACGTACATTGAGCGATCTAGACATGTAATTGGGATCCTGGCGCCATAGTGGTATTGAGGCCTTATATCAGAGTCCTCAATCGCAGCATCGGCGAATCCGAGGATCGAGGAGAGGGCGAGCACGACCGCCATTAGCAGGGAGCTGCATGGCCATCGCCGTTGCGCAAACATGGTGTTGTTTAGCTGTCTGCGACCTGGGAGGAGAATTGTGGAGAGAGAGAGAGTTGGTTTATAGACTCATGCCACCGAGATATTAGATCCTCAGCCTCTGTTGCGTCGTGAGGTGCTTTCTGGTCTGCCCCAGTTATTTATCCAAGCTCTGAAATCTGGGGTAAACTATGCCGAATGAGGCCACGAAACACGATATGGTGCCTGCGAGGCTGGGATACGAGGCAGAACGGCGAGGCTGAGAAGGTGATGGTAAACATGAACAGTCCAGAGGGTTCGGCCATCGTGATGCCTTGGAACTGTGGTATGTAATTTTGTTGGTTATTCTATGTAATTCCATTCCCATTGATGTTATGCCCTTAATTATGGCTTGGCCTGAAAACGGGCCCTTCTGTGTTGGTTGGTTGTAGCCTTGCTGCGCATTACGCATTCACCCGTCTAAGCCCAACTCCCACTTAAGTTCACCTTCTCACCCCGAAACCCATCTTCTCTTCAAACTTTCAAACAAACAATCCAGCAGAACTAAGAAGATAATACCATTTTACTCACTCCAAAATGTCCCCAAAAGTCATTAAACGTTGCACTTGTGGCGGGAAGTTGAAGGTTGGAACCGCTTTATCCCACCATCTGAACGATTCACCAAAGCACAAAAAGCCCTCTGTTAAAGGCAAAGCAGCATCAAAGTCTGTTGATTCGAAAGCAAAGCCTGTGGCCATGACAGCTAAGCCTGAAAGCTCGGTTCAGGCGAAGAACATGTCAACTTCCCAGGTGGTAAGTACACGTCCAACGATGAATAGCCTCAAAACTGTTACTGATTGAGATACCTAGGCCAGCTCTGCCGCATCAGCTGCCGAAGCAGCTACTGGGCCCTCAGTTGTCTGTACGGCAAAAGCTAAAGGCAAAGAGCCTGAGATCGTTGTCACCACCATGGAACAAACACCGGCGGAGAATCTCGAGCAGATCAACGCCAAAGTGAAGGAAGCCCAGAGTGTGCACGATAGACTCAGAGCTAAGCTTAGTGAGCTTCTACAATTCGAGATCACGAGAGAGCTCAAGGCAGCAATTAAGAAGGAGCTGAAGCCCGTTCTCAAGAGGGACCTCGAGGACGACATCAAGGCTGAATTCGGAGGCGATCTGAAGAAGCTTAAGTCTGAGATGATGTCTGATCTCATCTCAGAGATCAAGTCAGACTTCAAGAAGACCGTTAAGGAGGAAATAAAAAACGAGTTCAGAATGACTGTTGCCTATCAGCTCAGCAGCAAGAACGAAAAAAAAACCGAGCCCATGGACGATCTGAAGTCTGAACTCAAGGCTGAGCTCAAGATCGAACTCATGGAGGAATTCCAAAACGGCAACAAGTTCGGATCAAACGCGAAATCCGCGGATGAACCAAAGACGTATCGGGGGATACCCAGCGAGGAACCCGCCCTGACTGAGAATGATCTTGATCTGATAGGGCCTCCTAACCCGGATTGGAGCAAATTCAGGAAGGAATTCAAAAATAGCAACAAGTCCGGATCAAACGAGAAATCCGCAGAGGAACCAAAGAGGGGCCAGGGGATACGAAGCGAGGAACCCGCCCTGACTGAGGATGATTTCGATCTGATTGGGGATCCTAACCCAGATTGGATTCGCCTGTAGTGCTTATAGTCGCGAGATGAGGGCTTACACGAGTTGTGATCGTCCATAGCAACTTTGCTTATAAATGAGAACGATTGATCACCGAGACTGCGATTATCATATGCTGAGCCTCAAGTGAGCCGACGACATAGAACAGAATAGAGAGGGATTCATAGCTATACCTGTCGTTATCCCTTCACATATCCCTTCCACATAGTTTGGGCCACACGAATAGTACAATTCTGCTTTCTGATTTGATATCCTAGGAGTATTTCACTACCAAAAGGGACACAACCCCCCAAACCACCTTATGCCACCCCGTCCTCCACGGACATCATTTCCCATATCCCTTAAAAACGCCACGCCAAACGTCACAGCTGGTATTCCCAAAGTAATCCGCTTTCACCTTGCCTCCCTCCACGGCCCATAAAAACGCCAATAACAATACACTTCGGTCTCCCACAAAAACTATGCCTTAGCAATCCACCCACTCGTCACGAAGAACTCAAAGATCCTCCCGCCACGCTGACTCTCAAGCCGACAAATCTCCCTCGCCTGCTTCTTCTTCATCTGCCCATTCGTCTTCACTGCCTCCTTGAGGATCGCCTCCTTGACAGCAAGGTATGGTTTCGGCTGCAGACGCAGCGTGCGGCAAAGCTCAATCTCCTCTTTCGTCAGGAGGTGGATATCCGGCGCATTCTCATGGTTGATATTAAGTGGCTGTATCCCGGGTACCGGCTGGATGACTGTCTTTTGTCGGACTGAGAGGGGAGTGGAGATTCCATTTGTATGGCCATTAACGCCGTTCGTGCGCGGCGAGTCGGTCGGTGTATCCACTGCGCTGCTCACGCCGTTCGCCACCCCATTGGGTCCATTCTGGAGTAACCTGAGGGGTAGCTCGGGAGCCACCAACGCCGCAGCACCGGAGGGTACCTCCATCGCTGGCTGAGCCTTCGCGCGCTGCGACGCAAACCGCTCACGGTCCAGAGATCCCATAGGCTGTGTCTTCTGGGCGCGCAACGTCTTATCGCCCTCGTATTTCTCACCACTACGCAGGTCGCCAACACGATTATGTCTCCAGTCCTGGAGTTGATGCACGGCTTGGCGCAGGTTTAATTCCTCGATGAGGCCCTTGTTGAGGTCATCGAAGTCGTCGTGGTTCATCATGCGCGCGAATGGCTTGGCTTTTGTGAGAAGGTCACGCTCCTCCTTGGTGCGCTTCTTGTCTGCGGCTGCATTCTTGCGGTATTCCAAAATGTTGTGTTCGAAGATCACTTTCTTTCGGTCCGCACGCCCCGTGAGTCGGTTGTTGTAGATGTCCATAACTGTCATCTTGAGTTCCATCTCGGGCTCCATCTCGCCAGTACGGGGGTTGATTCCATCGCCTGGTTCGAATTGCATGTGCTGTACTGACTCTTCCGCTTCGTTGGCCCACTCCGTCTCAAACTCCAACCGACCAGGCATGTAACCCTGAATTTCGTGACATGATGGAACACTGGCTGTAGGCTTCTTCTTTGGCAGCGCAGGCACGGCATTCTTCGCATCTTCCTTCCGCTTCTCAATTCGCTGTTTCTTCTGCTGCTGGAACCGTGCCCGTGTTCCTTCGTCTGATAAATCGATTTCCTCTGGTGCTTGTCGTTTCGGCAAGGGAAATGAAGGGCTCTCGACATATGTTTTGACGTAATGATCTCGCACTTCATCCTTATCTCGATATCCGCCAATGTGATCCGCTATATCAGCCCAGGATCCCAGGCCGTAGATCTCCGCGCCCTCGAGAAGCAGCAACTCCTCATCTGCGCCCCAACTGCTATCGTAGATCGGAACCGAATTCTGCTCAATAACGCGGTACGGGTGGGTGGCGGGATTATGATCGCGATTCGACTCCCCATTGGAGAAACATTGCACACAAACATCGTACTCGTTGCAAACGGCGTGCGCGCAGCGGATGCGCACCTAGAACGTGTCAGCAACCCAATTCAGAGCCATTAGAAGCGCCAAGTTTCACGTACCGTAGACGTAATATCCGCCGAACAAACATCACAGACGTATTTCACGCCTCCCTCACCCCCGCGCGCGGCAGTCTTCTTGCGGATGACTCCCATCGCGACTTATGGCTCCGGTCATGCGCCGACGCGCTTGATGCGCCAAATCCGGTGGCAAGGCGGCGAGGCCGCGTAACCGGGCAGGATGCTCTGATTCCGGTAGGTTGAGGATGAATGTATCGGAGATCGTGGAGATCGAGAGGGAGATGTTGGTGGTTTGGTCAGTAAAGTGGCGTTGGGACCTTTGAGGTCGGTTTAAGCGTTAGCCGCGAACGATCCGAACAAGGAAGTGGAGTGTGGCACGCCTGCGTGCCTTCAGGAAGGCTGACAGCCGCCACCCCGCGTATTGCGGCTGTCGGATAATTATTACACCGAGTTCCGGTATATCAAGTTTGTTGATGGTGTCCGTACAGGTTCAGATTCTCACGACTGATACGATGGTGGGGATGGACAGGAAAAAGAATGCTGAGTATAAAGCTGGCAGACTCATTGGATTGTCATCGGTTACAGACCGGTTCACGTGACGCGATGGATCGTATTCATTTAGGTATCACTTCCACTACTGGAGAAAACGAGCATGTTTGCTGCAAGGTCGTATACTTTTAGGAGGTTCTAGAGATATTATTATTCCAATATCATCCAATCTCTATCTGTATAACCGCTTCCCCCCACCGCCTCAGTTCCCGACAATCCCCAACTCGCGATAAAACGCCTCGGTGCTTGGCTTCCGTCCCAAAAAAGCCTCAAGCGTCACCATCTCATCCTGGCTCCCACCCTTCTCAAGCACCATATGCCTATACCGTCTTCCCTCAACCGCGCTCATTGGGTCCTTCGCGAACACGCTGTGGAACATGTCCGCAGAGTACACCTGCGACGACAGGTACCCGTAGTATCCGGCATCGTATCCACCGATCAGATGTCCGAACGTCGCAGGGCCGTTACCCCAAGCGTTACCTTGGCCGAGCGCCTCTGGTCCCTTCATACCCGAGATCTGCATGCGCAGCGTGTTGTACAACTCCGAGATCTCAAGGCCGATGGCCTCCTCGTGCGTTTTGGGTGTGTGGACAGCCATGTCGAAGGTACCGAAGTGAAGCTGGCGAAGGTTGAACAGCGCATCATTGACGTGCTTCGTCCCGATCAGCTTCTCAATGAGATCATCAGGGATCGCCTCCCCGGAGACGTAGTGCTTGCTCAGTCCCTTAAGCTGGGCGGGAGCCCAGCACCAGTTCTCCAGCATCTGGCTGGGTGCCTCGACGAAGTCGCGCACGACGCTGGTTCCGTGGAAGCGCGAGTACTGTGTACGACCGACGAGGTCGTGGATTCCGTGGCCCAGCTCGTGGAAGAGCGTGACGACCTCGTCATGCTTGAGAAGCGAGGGCTTGTCGGCCGTCGGCTTAGAGAAGTTGCATACGAGCGCTGTGGCAGGGTAGCGGCGGGTGCCGTTCGCGGCCACGAAGCCGCTCTGGAGGTTGAAGTTGGCGGCGTGGCCGTACTTTCCAGGTCGGGGGTGCAGGTCCAGGTAGAGGTAGCCCGAGAAGGCGCCGCCCTCGCCAGCATCATCCCAGACACTGAAGAGCTTGACATCTTCGTGCCAGACAATGTCATCGCGCTTGCCGGTAGGGGAGAGAGCGTCGCGGGCCTCACCTTCGATCTCGACAAAAACGAGACCGAAGAGGGACTCAAAGATGTTGAGCATGCTGTTAACAGTGGACTCGAGGGGGAAGTACTCGGCGATCTTCTGCTCGTCGATGGTGTACTCCTGCTCGACCATCAGGCGGTCGTAGAAGCGGTGGTCCCAGAGGTAGTAGTTACCGTCATAGGTGTTCTCTAGACCGCGACTCTTCAGGTCGGCGACCTTCAGTTCCTTGAGGTGCTCGGTCTCCTTGACACCACCCGGGGCCAGCTGAGTTCTCAAGTCGCCTAGGAAATCGAGGACAGTCTTAGGGGTCTTGGCCATCTTGTCTTCGATTCTGAAGGTAGCGTGATCGGGATAGCCCAGAAGTCTTGCAGCCTCGTCGCGGAGGACAATAGCCTCTTTAAAGAGTGGGACGTTGGCGTTAACCTTGTTCTCGTTCTCAATGAACAGCTTCTGCCTCAACTCCGCACTGAGTGCAAACTTGAGCGTCGGGAACAGATCAGGGTACTTGAAGCTCAGCCTCAACTTCCCATCATTTTCCCCGGTCCCCTTCTCCAACCCTCCCAACACATCCTCAGGAACACCCTTCATCTCATCCCTCGTAACCCAGATGCCTCCATCCTCTTCATTCAGGTTCTTCTGGAAATCAGTGCTAATCTGACTCAATCTCAACTTAATCTCCTTGAACCTGTCCCTCTTAGGTCCAGCCGGCAACCCAAGCCCATTGCGGATATAGCTCTTGCGCTCCTTCTCCAACAACCGCTGGCTCTCCGGGTCGAGCTTCGCGCCTTTCTGGAACGCCGCCTCAACCAGCTTATACACGTCCTCGCGCATGCTCGCTTCGATTGCAAACTCATCCATTATCTTCTCAGCCTCGGTACTCGCATCACGCAGTGCCTTGTCGGTCGACACGGCCTGGTAGAAGCCGATGATGCGGGCCTCGAGGGAGCCTTCGTTCTCATCGACTGCCATGGGCAGAACGACGCTCTGGAACGCGGCATCCTCGGCCTTAACAGAGCCGACGATATTATCCATGACGCTCTTGGAGTTGGCGCATAGCTTCTTCGCATCAGCAACCAGCGAGGCCGTCGTGGCTGTGAACAGCGGTGGCGCCTGGGGCGGCGTACGGTACTCAGCCGGCGCCATGGTGGAAGTAGTTATCGGAGCTGTTGCAGTCCAAGGAGGCCTCGAAGTAGCTGCTGTTGCGGCTGGTCGGAGGTGGCTGTAGATGGACGACAGGCGGGGCCCGAGACGGAACGAAGGAGCCAGAATGAAGAGTGTGCCTGCGAAGATGACGAGGGCGAGAACGAACAGGCGGAACGGCGATGATGGCGCCACTTTGGAGGATTGGGGATTGGGGACGGACGGTGTGTGGGGATGTGTGTTGTTATGTGGCTAGCCGAGTTGTGGGACGAGGCAACTGAGGTGGTTTAGGGATCAGTTGGTGGATAGAGATGCTGTGGATTGGTTACGAAACCGTCAGCTCCAATGCCGCCGGCTAGATGTTCTTGGTGACGCGCGAGGCCTGGGGGCTGCATGGCGGGGAGTTAATCCGCCCGCCGCCCCAGCCTTGCGCTTACATTGGAGCTCAGTTCTCGACATCTCAGCCTTGCCTTCTGTCCATATTGTAGTCAACTTCCTCTTCACGTACAACTCACACCAACCTCACCTCCATACAACTGCCTTATTTTACGACGACCTCCTCCACACCAACCTCACGCAATCACACACAACCCCCACCATGGCGACCCCCCAAATCCACACCTACCACTGCGCCTGCACCTCCCTCCTCCTCGCCACGACCACCCCTCTCCCCTCCCTCCCCCGCCGCGCCACCTCCCTCGACCGTGCCACCATCCTCCCACTGAACTCCGATGCCCACCCTCCCTCCACGACGATCCCCCACACAACGCTCCTCTCCATGACGCCCGACCGCCGCATCACGACCATCCGCCGCGAAGACGGCTTCGAGAAGCGCATCCTCTGGCGATGTGGGCGCTGCCGCGTTGTGGTGGGGTATGAGCTTGACCCGTCGCATTTTGAGACTGCGACGGCTGGTGAGGCTGGGGAGGCGGGGGAGGGAAGTAGTGCGGCGCAGGAGGGTGGAGGGGTGGCGAGGGTGTTATACATACTTCCTGGATGGGTGCAGAGTACCGAGCACATGGCATCTGGGAAGAAAATCAGCGAACAGGGCGCTGTGCTAGAAGGTGCACAACTTGGTGTTGCGGCGTGGGAATAGGCGGTTGGGATTTCTACCAGTCGGTATTACTGTACTATGAGCATTGCGGGCGTTAAAAACCATGGATTTGGGATTCACATATCAAGGGAATTACAGGAGCACAGTTTTGTTCTAGTCAATCGATTGCTCTACGATGCGAGCTGCAATAAGGCACAAACTATCGAAACGCCTTCCCTCCTCCGTCCGTCCGTCCGGTCCATTGTACAAAGTGAACGACCGCAAAGCCCAGCTAATCGTGTCATGCATCTCGTAACCTCATGCAACTCTCCTAATCCCCATCATACGCCCATCTAGTTCGCCAATACTGTCCTCACAAGATCTACGCATAACCCGTTAGCTTTTGCATTTCAACACCCCGCTTCCTCCCCTCCCCCGAATGAGTGGATGTCAAACATACCAGTGTAGTTGATCTCCCCACTGCTCGTATCCACAGCCTTGAGCAGCTCATCGACCTCCTCATCGCTCATCTTCTCCCCCAAGTTGGTCAGGATGTAGCGCAGCTGTCCAACGCCGATAAATCCCGTCATGTCCTTATCAAAGACCTGGAAGCCGCGGCAGTACTCCTCCGGCTCGCCAGGGTCACGGAATCCGCCGGGGCGGTTGAGGATCTTGGAGAAGGTCTCGAAATCGACTATTTAGTTGTCCCTCGTTAGCCTCGTCTCTTCGCACTCCCAGTTCAACGCAGTTCTGCCCATCTCTCCGGATGTCTGTCGCTTGCATCCCCTTAGGTACAGGGTCATGGCGGGGAAGACCTACAATCCGACCCAACATTCTTCTCCAAATCCCTGATCTCCGACAACGTTGGGTTCTGTCCGCACGCGCGCAGCAGGTCTCCGAGCGAATCGATCGCTACGCGCTGGTTACCGCGCTTGTCGAAGAGGGCAAATGCCTCCTTGTAGTTCGTTGAGGCCTGGGCGTCGTAAGAATTGTTAGCTGCCATCTTGAACACTCGTATCGTTGCGATGCGGTTGGTGTGTAGTTTATTCGATTTATGAGACAGGTAGAGATGGTGTGGTGGGTGTCACAGAGGTGGGAAGCGTGTTGTTGTTGACGTTGTGGTCGGTGGGCTGTCGTCCCACAGCTGGTTTGTTTTGGTTGCGGGACCCAAAATAGCGGTTCTCCTTTCGGCCATGGGAAGGGGACCAGGGTGTGCGGGTTGCGGAGAGACTCACCATTATGAGGTTTTGTATGTGTGCTTTTGAGGAGTTGAGGGTATCGAGTGTAGAATTGCAGAGATGATGTTTTTTGACAGGAGGTTATTTGGAGATTGGAGGTTTATGATCGTCGGGTCCGTGCCTTTTGTGCGGTGAGAGAGTTGTGTTTATGCCGTTGTGTTCAACCGGTAAGGGACAGGGTTGCTGGCACGGCAACGTACCGATGATACGCGGAATGGGAGATGGATATATATGCAACTTCAAAGTGCTTGCATAAAAGTTCACTGATATATATTGCCTACAGTAACTATTATTGAGCTTGACTATTTGTATTGTAATTGAATACTATATGTCTACTATATTCTTCTATATCTAATCTATACTAGCCAGATTGGAGAGTTGTCGTCGATATCTATATTTATACATCCTCCTCCTCCTCCCCACTCTACCCCCCTCCGTCTCACCCTCAGTCTCACTTCTTCCTCGCCATCAGCATTACACTCCCCCACTCCATCTCAACCTCGATATCCCTCCAGTTCTCACCGGCCTCTTTCCACTTTGGCTCCGCCGCGATCATGGCATCAAACAAGTCATCGACCACATCTCCCTCCCCGTCATCCTGCCTCGCCTTCCTATCCGGATTCGCCTCCGCCCAATTGATGAACGCACTAAACGTCCTCGTATACCCCTCCACATCCCTCAGCGTCATCCGCTTCGCCATCACCACCTCTCCCTTCCCCTTCTGTTTCCCCGTAGTAGCAGGCTCATACTCCCTCCTCTCCACCCCCTCCCACCCCTCCGCCGGCGGCACAATCTCGCGATACAAATCCCTCAACTTATTCCTCCCCGGCTGCTCCCAATGCGGCCCCATCATTCCCTCCTCCATCGCATAACAATACCTATCCAGAATCGCCGTCGCCTTTGGATGCTCCACAAAGATATTATCCTTGTACCCCCAGAATGTCACCGTCCCCTCCTTCCGCACCACGCGACTCAGCTCCGGCCATACCTTCGCAAAGTCGAACCAGTGCGCCGCCTGCCCCGCAATCACAGCATCGACGCTCCCGCTCGGTATGTCGTCAAGGTTCTCCGCAGACGCCTGTCGGAAATCGATGTTGCTAAACTCGGGGCGGTCGACGATGGAGGAGCGCGCCTGCGCGATCATGGAGGGGGAGGGGTCGGTGGCGATGACATGCTTGAATGTTGGGGAGAGGCGGCGCGCGATCAGGCCGTGGCCGGTGCCGAGCTCGACGAGGGAAGTGGTTGGACCATGGTGGTAGCGGAGGAGGGTGTTGTAGAAGGTCTGGGAGTAGGTTGGGCGGAAGGAGGCATAGGAGGAGGCTGAGAAGGAGGATTTACTGGGAGGGGGGGTTAGGACTATGGAATTGGAGAGGAGGAAGGGATGGGGGTTGCGCACGCGAATGTAGCCATTGTTGGTCGTTTCCCGTGTAACGTCGGATATGGCTTGGAGGGACAGCTGGTTCGTCGATAAGCGCGGTCGGAAGCAGTTCTCAAAAGCAAGTTCGCTGTATAAACAGCGGCGCAATTCAAACTCTTAATTTGATAAGATTAGTATATGTTAGAGTAACTATGATACAGCTGGTAGTCTGTTGGAGAAGTACGAGGGGGGAGATTGTCAGCCTAGGTTCTCCACAAAACCCCACGGATGGACGGATCTCCATAACGCTGACATCCCCTAACGGACGCTAAACGCAGAATATCCGTATTCAACGAGGTAGGTAAATTCAGAAAAAATAACTTATACTCAGGGTCAACTAATATCTGTATATACTACGAGTGGCATTGCGGTACATTTATCTATTGAATATCAAGTTCTACACTTGTCGTTGTTATAAACGGCATCTTATTTTCGTCTACAGATCACGTGCAAAGTCATGAGGTGAACAGGACTATAGCGGCGCTAAGACGGGGGGATTTTAGACCATACCCTGCTTATTGAGCTGCGTTTGGTCTTCATAATCATAACTGAGAGTTCTACGGATCTAGTTTCTAGCTTATGTGACCCCTACTACCCCTATTCACCAAGACTTGTCTCACTCATATGAAGGCCATATTAGCAGCCGTGCCGAGGACTAGATAATTTGAAAATGAAAGCATCTTTCTTTTTAAAATCCATAGCGTATTTATGTCGCCTTAAAGTCTAGGATGGACAGTAGATAATGAGACTGTTTTTAGTTACTATAAGTAAAATAAATGCTCTTAATTACGTAGGGGTATATTGTTAGATTTAGCAACTTAAAAATATGGGCAAAAGTTTTATATACTCTGTATTTTACGTGATAAGTTTTATATACCCTACATAATATGAAACCCCCTGTGACCAGTACAAACCCCCCAATCCCCGCCCCCCAGTAGCCCTCCGTAACCCCCCGTAGCCCCCCCCCAACCTCGCCGTCGCCCCCTCGCTGTCGCTCCTTTCGACGGCCTCATTCATGAGGCGTCGGCAGCTCCGGGCGTTATGCCCAGGCTCCCCGCAGGTGGAGCAGCGGCTGCGTACCAAGTCTGGTACGCGCGCCACAACTGCTCCTAGGGGGAGCAGTCCACCGTGGTCCTCGCGACAAGGGAGGGCTTCCGAAAAGTCGTCGAGTGCCTTAATGAGGGCGGCGGCTGGCGAGTCAGCTGGGACGGCGAGGGAGGGAGGGAGGCAACGCGCCGAGCGCGTTGAGTGGTTTCCTGCTTAGTAAGAATTAGCAGGGTATATAAAACTTATTTATGAACTTACCGGGTTATATAATAAAACTTTTGCCCTATAAATAATAGCAGCTCCATAGATCAGTCGGCGTCCCCCCACCGCGCCCGCTTTCGCCGTACCTGCGTCGGTCTCGCCCGCGTTGTCTGCCATCACGTTCGTTGTCTGCGCCCATCTTCTCCGTGCCGCCAAGTCCACCCATGGCCACAAGCGCGCCGCCGGCCCAGCAAGGAGTGAAGCGTGAAAGTGGAGGGACGGGGTGGTGAAAGTGGAGCAGATTCCGGGGCTACCAGTCTGCCACCGCTATGCTGCTCGGGCGGCGTCGTCACGGGATTTTGACTGTGTGTTCCATTTTACTTTCTCTCATTGGCAGAGCTACGTTACAGCTCGTCGATTATTTAAATTGTTTCAATCCGTTTTGACCGTTCCATCGCAATGGCCGAAGGAGGATTGGAGGGAAGAGCAGCAATGGTACTGCTCCCCATTCCCCAGGTTGAGCAAGCATGATGATTTTTATCTGTGATACCACAGGATGCAGCCAAGAAAGCTGTTCAAGGGCCCGCTGCCTTGGCAACCCCTATCACTGTGATATATCACCCATCAGTTGACATTGCCAAATGGTCGCGAGTGAATTATGAATTGTAATTTAGGCAGTAAGGAACTACCAGTGAAATCGTACCATCCGCCCTTTATTCTCTCATTTATCCCTTCTCGTCTCATGCCTTTGGATTATACTCCTCTCTCAGTTCAATCAAAACAATATGCGCAATGCAGATGGCGCTATTCTCGCCATTCACTACCATCGCCACCCTTCTCTCCAACCCCACAAATAAGCCGTTAAACACACCATCTGTCCTTTTGCGATACATTTCCCCATCTTCACCAAGCCAAATTGACTCATCTAGGCCATCAGCCCGTCCAAACTTCCCATCATCACTCCATGCACCGTCCTCATCCCGAAACAACCCATCTCCGAAGTTGTCGAGTCCCTGTTCCAAATTTGCAGTTTCCAGCATGAATCAGAAACTAGTATAAATACCATATACTTCAGATACTCGACCTTCGGATACTCGATCCGCTCCTTAATTATAACAGATGTACTTGCATGGATTTTCAAGTTTGGAAAGTAACCAGTGTGATCATCTATGCATTTGTTGGCATCCACTGTTTGCCACAATAGTGGTTGTGCAACGGAGACTTGGGCAGTTGTAACATCCCCAATGGATCCAAAGATTGTCGTGAAGTTAGGTCGAGGTTCTATAACGATGTCATTGCTATCCACGCACCCGACCTGAGCAACACCTTTAGGGCAAGAGTCGAAATTCATATGATATAGAAATATCCTGAGGCGATACATTCCTTCGCCAGGGATTGTCAGCCCAGGGAAGCAAAACGTTCCATCATCACTAGGAGATTGATAGAGTTCTCCCCCGAGCTGATATGTAACATCTGTGCCATTGTTGAGCAGCATCACAATGGCCCAGACGTTTGGCATGTCCTCGGGCTGCAACAACTGTACCTCGACGGGGGAAAATAGTTCTGTTCCTGGCCGGGTGACTTCTGGCGGCTGTATTGATATGGCAAGCCTTTGAGGGACTGACAGGGCCGTGCTGCATGGGACTATCGTCGTCAATAAGTCGAATGACCCAACATCTTTCGCCGCAGCTACCTTGGAATGTGCAGCACCTGACTGCTAAGGTGTGACACCATTTATACAGGCACTTTGCTTAGTTTGCAACGGCGTTAATGAGCTTCTTGTGACAGGACGGCTAGTGGCGCAGATGGGGTTTTGGTCATTGGTAGAGCCACATTCAATTCGGTATTCGGAGGTAAGTATATATTAAATCCTGGTATAAGGTTGGGATGCCCAGCAAATAATTCTGATATACGGCTGGCGATGACAGTATAGCCGATTCTGGGCAGCCATTACGTTAGTATGATAATGTGATAATGGCGTTGGGGCATGATTGTTCAGAAGACTTACACTTTATTCCTGTAATCCCTCAAGATCTGTAGGAACGTTTCATATTTATGCGGCCGATCGGCGAATTGGAGCTTGACTTGATTAAGATAGCTAATAGTCCCCTGGGAGATTATTGTCAGTGACGTGTTGAATTTCGTGCTATCAAAAGATTTGTGCTGAGGAAGGAACGGGAAGAGTTGTTTGGCTTCAATTCCAAGTTATTCCGTTGCAACGGTCAATGAGCGATCTCCATCCCGAATGAATCATTCGGTGATCCCCGTCACAAGGGCGATTTTAGCGTTGTAGAGCGCTCTAACACATTGTCGCTGGTACCTACCACCACAGTATATGGTGGGGTTTGGGTTTGATATAGCAATAGAGGGAAACTTACACTCATATTTTGTTGTTCCTCGCCCAACGCTGGAGCATACCAACCTGGACGTGCTGGACGCGGAACTCCGCCAAGTAGCTGCGATGGACGCATTATCGTCGGTATGCCAAATTGCCCTGATAGCATGCTGGTTGACGCGCCGATCTCCTCAGGTATTGCCGCTGTAGCAGCAGGCCATGATGAATCCGTCGGGGTATTCGGCGGGGAACCTGACGTTTGGTGGGACATCTCTAGAGCCATGATCAATACAGAGGACTTAAAAAGCTTGATGTGTGTGATGGGAGTTAATATGAAGTAGGTGATAGACAAGGTATATCAATGGTAAGCTTGAAGATGACTGACAAGGTTGGATAGTGCAGAGGTTTGTGATCGGATTTCTAGGGAATTGAAAGCCCTTATACATTCGTCGATTCTTTCTCACTTCATGTTAACGAAAGACTAGCCTCCTGTAAACCAACAACGGCCGGGGAGTTGAGAGAAGCCGATCATTCTTCATTCAGGATCAGCAGCAGCCCACGGTTGCAGCATCATGCATTGGCCGATTGAACAATCGAGAAGGTCCAAGGGTGCATGCAAACAACGCGGGGAGAAGCAAATATCTGCAAGACAGTGTCGGGGGGGATGCTGGCGAGATCGATTCACCATGCAGACAGTGTGGAGGAAGCAGCCCATTGATGTAAGAGTGATATCGATTGTGCAGATCTCCAAAAATGGAATGTCTCATCCGACAAGAAGGCCTCCTCGGTTCATCACGGAGACAACGTGTTAAGACGCGCTGAAATAAAAGTCATCTGCTCTCTAGAGGAGTCTTGAGTATTAATAGCATATTGAATACACCCCTTGGATGAAACGCTTGCGCACAATACATGAAGACAACGTGGTAAAACGACACTTCAAAGCAAGTATTAACTAATATTAACACTGGAATTTTTCATACCATTATGCGAGTGAAGGCCGACCCAGCCTCAACAGCTTGTCCAGTTGTGGTTTCTTGGTTGGGCTACAATTTTAAGACATGCCTGCCACTTTCCCATGCGTGCCCCGTTCCTATGCTTCCACTTTTCCATGGTCGCACAGTTCCCTACCTAGCTTAATTACCGCGCAAGCGCTTCGTACATCAAAGTCAACTCGATTTGCTTGACTTTTGTTACTAAGTAAATCCTGAGTCCTGCTAGGAATGAAGTTGAGAAGTTATCCTATGGACTCCCCTCACAATAAAAAAAACGTGCATGATTCAACCACTAGAGTGAGCTTTACAGTGGAGTGAAGTACCCATACACACGCGCTGATAGGCGAAGTCACCAAACGAATAATGACATTGTATCCACAATATTCATTTCACCGCCACCTTTCAGTGTACGGTTTTTTGATCGTGAGGGGAGTGGAGGGGATGACACTAAGTAAACATACCAATAAGCACACATAGCAGACGCAGAAGGCGCCACAACCACCGTCTGAGTGATAGTCACATCCGGTAATTGTACGGTATTCGTGAGTTGTACTTGTTCTGTAATCGTGACCAGTATCGTGGTATCCTGGGTGTCGAATTCGCCTCGGTTAACTACTCCCCCTAAGCCGCCATCCCTAATAAACGGCACTAGATCTTTGGGATTCCCAGACACGTACAGCGTCAGCGTGGGGCAGGTGAACGTCGTGGTTGTCGTCGTCGTACGGTCTGTTGCTGTACACGCTGTGACAGTGCGAGTGCAATCAGGGTCCTGACAAATAGTAGTCGACGACGCCGGATACTTCAGCACGCTGCAATTGACGTCGCAGTACGATGCTGTCTGCCGCTCACGACAAGTCTGGTCGTCTGGATTACTACCAGGTGGGAGGCCTGTGTTAGTGCAGCCAGCACCCACGCAGTTGCCGGCAGGACAGAAAGGCCCGATATAGCCACAGATGATGCAGCTGGGACCGTGGCCGCAGAAGAGGCATGGGAGGCCACAAAGTTGTCCTTGGCGGCAATTCGGCTTCGGGGGGCCGCTCTAGACGCTCACGGCGCTAGGGAATCCTGGGGGAGGGCCAGGGGGTGGTGGTGGCGGGGAGGGACCATTGGACGCGGGAGTGGGATAGGGGCCGGGGCTGTATGTCCGGATGACAGGGGGCCCGGTGCTTCTCGTCTGATTTTGCGTTAAGGTTACTGGTAGGGGGATGATGCTGCTAGTTAGCCAAATGACGGCAGCACCCGTGGTCGACGACGCCGACGATGTTGTTGTTGTTATTGTTGTTAGTTTTCCGTCTGACCCTGTTGTTATTATTGTTCTTATTCCATGTTGTGACTTTGTTGTTATTGTTGTTAATCCTCCATTTGGCCCAGTTGTTGTTATCGTGGTTAGTCCTCCTAAAACCGGTGTCGGATCCCAGACGACGTTAGACACGTAAATGGTCTTTGTGGTAATCAGCGGCAGCGTGATCACAGTCCTGGTAGTGGAACCGACCGAGGTCGTCACGACTGCGCCATTTATGGTGAGAGTGGTTGACCAAGTATCCTTGTAGGTGACAGTGACGGGCACCATGCTGATGGTTGTCGCGGTCGACAGCACAAAGGGCGGAAGAACCAAAGTACAGGGCGGGTAGCACTGGATCATGGGATTGGCTTGAGTGTAGATATCCGGACTGACATAGACGAACTCGGATCCACTGTCACCATGGCCTGGTAGGTCGCTCGAGCCATAGTCCGCATCTAGGTCAATGGCCTAGTCTACCGTGCCGCCGAAATTCAGACCCTTAACCCAGGCAACACGACTATCATACCTGTCCTTGGTCATCCAGGACACCCATTAAACGCTGTCATGGACGAGAATGTCGCCCTCGTCGATCGAATACTGCTGGACATTGCCGACGGTTTCGATGAGTTCGCGGATCTCAAAGTTCGAAATATAGCCGGCTGTGCCGGTACATCTGCTAGGAGTCGCCCCCGAAGCCTTGCCAACATAAGTGCAGTCTTAGCCATAGCAACTAGGGGTCGTCATCTTAAACGAGCGGCCATAGAGTGCCATGCCGACCACGACCTTGCTAGCTTGCACGCCGGCATAGGTGATCATAGCCAGTGCGCTTGTTGTCTCCGTCTTGTTGATATGGGACCGCAGACAATTGCCTCCTGGACATCCATCGCTAGCCGAGGAGGAGTAAGCAGGCGTCATCAGGAGAACAAAGGTGACAACAAGGGGGGAAACTTACTCGGACCAGGCGTTACCGTAATCCCATTGTCCGTGCATATCGTAGGTCATGTAGACGATGTAGTCCACCACCTTCGACATGTCAGCAATTGGAAAGCCTTTGAGATACCAAAACAAAGCAGGAGCCGCGAGGCTAATAGTCTTGCCAGCTGGGAGCCCGGCCCTCACCAGCTGCAAGAAATTTAGGTAGTTGGGTCCGTCTTGTGGGCTACCAGGCGGGACGCCGATGTCGGGGGCACCGGGGTATTCCCAATCGAAGTCAACGCCGTCAAGCCCTTTGTTCACGACGAACGCGACAACTTTGGTGGCAACTGCCTGTCGCTGCGCCACTGTCACGCTCTGGCGGAAAATAGGGAAGGTGTCGTAGTCGGTCGAGAAGGACCAACCTCCAAACGACAAAATACGCTTGACGCCGCTGATAGCCTTGAAGTCAGCAAACTCGCTGGTGAAGTTGCCAATGCTGACGTCAAAAGTGGCCGAAATGGTGGCAAACGCGAAGTGCTAGCAGTATTGTTTTAGTTTCCAAAAATTCCTGCTCCTCGATGTCCCCAATGGCTGGGCGACTTACGATGAGGGTGTATTGCGTAGTATCAATCTGGCTTGCCTGTACCAACAAGCAGTTAGTTATTGACAAGTGACGCCCAAAATAGCAACGCTGGGAGACCCGAGAAAACATAGCTAGTAACGGTAAAACACTTGGGTGGAAATGGAAAGTAGCGTTAGAAGAAGCAGGAAGATATAGCAAGTAAAGCAGAAGACCCGAAAAAACAAAGCAAGTAATGTTGAAATACCTAGGAAAGGAATATCCTGGAAGGAACTCAACGACACTTACCTTCATATGCAGACAAGACCTCTGGCCATTCCAAGCCTCCCAATACCCCACCTTCTTGAAACTAGCTGGCGGTGCCTCATTATTAGTGATCATCATATTGCAGCTAGACACACAACCATTCGACCCAAGCTTTGCAGTCCCAGGTGCACCAGTATCCGCTGGGCTGGGCACACAAAAGTCCTGGGTAATGCCACATTGGCCCCAAACATTACAGCAGACATTAAGCGGGCACAGATTCAAGTCAACCAGCGTCGACATATCAGCCGGCCGTGTAGTACCCGAGACTGTCGGCCCACACACGGCATTGGCCACTGTCCCGGGCATTGGTGGCGAGCCGGTCGAAAGACAGATCACGGCGCCGACGAGCAGATAGCTACAGCCAGCCTAGCCCCAGGTGTTTTTGTTGCGGCTCTCGATGGCCGCCACGGTCATGGTGTTGGCTTGTGCGATGGCAGCGCAGTAGTCGCCGCTTTTGACGGTGTAGGACTTGCACGTGCCGTCGGCGTTGGGCTGCGGCGTGAAGTCCGGTAGGGTGCCAGATGAGCAGCAGACGTACTGCCCAACTTGAAGGGTGGTGATGCAGAGGTTCGCGTTGTTATATGAGATAAGCTGTGCCTGCGTGATTGCACATCTCTCCGCGACAGAATAGCAGCCATCGCCGGCAACTGCTTGAGTGTATCTGCAGGTTGCGCGCTTGACGATTTCATGGCTGTGGTCGTTTTCGTCGTCGCCATCGCCATTTCCTGGCGTGCTACCATCCTCGGGACCAACAGTGATGGTCTTTCCAGGAACCATTGCGATAGTGACAGCCTTCCAAGTCTCTGTTTCGTCGCTTAGGCCCGAGCTGAGACAAGTTGCATTATTCCACCCGCTAAGCGCGGCCTTGACCGGGTCCAACTCGCCTGTCGTGTCAATGAAGAGGCCGAGTATATTTGAGCTGAGCGACTCTGTTCCGCAGAGCTGTGCAGCTGTCTGGGCGACCCGGTGGCCCGCCTCTCGCTCTGCGAATTGTGTGATGATGCCGCCGAGGCCATGATTATCGATCTGGGACCCGGCGTACACGCCCACAATTACCTGTCCTAGCTTGGCAAACAAGATGCTCGTGCCGCTGTTCTTCTGGGAAAAAAAGGCGTGGGCGAGCGCGGATATTGTGGCGGTAATGGCTGGGGCATTTGTGCTGCCGTCTTGGTTACGCCATCGAAGAACTCGAATGTCGTGTGTTTGCGACTCGGCGTCAAATGTGGCGGCCCCGGTGCCACTGCTGGCATTGAATGAAAATGACTGCCTCTTCGCTGGTCCTGTCGGCTCCTGCTGCACCGAGCTGGCGCGGAATGGGCATGTCAGTGCTTCTGAGTCACATCCGTGGTTCAGATTCAGGTCCAGGAGAATGGCCTGATTGCATCTGGCCAGTTGACCAGTGTCTCGATACAGACTCCAGCTGCCCTCATCCAGCGTGCTCTGGCATGGTGGAGGGCAGGCTGCCGCTGCCGAGAACGGATCATAGATAGCAGAAGCCGCGATACGTGAGGAGGAAGATAGGAGGAAGGACAATATAAAGAAGAGTGACGAGAAATGATGCCTCGAACAGCCCGTGAGTGAGAGGCGCATCGCGTGGTTGCCGTCTTAAGAGCCACTTGCTCGCTCCGTCCGTTAGCTTTTGCACAAGCCATGAACACAAGCATTTCTTATAAGATATACTTTGAAACATATTCTCAGTGCGCGATTTCCATTTCGGCTGCGGATGATCTGAGCCGGCCCCTTCCTCAGAGGCACCAGGGTACAGTATGAAGTACGAGTAGATATCTACAATACATCCACTACTCGAACCAGCCCGTTCGCGATACCACTCACCTAAAGAAAGACAGAGGTCGTCCGGAATAGGCCCGCTTAGAATGGGACACGACCAATTTGGATCGTGCATCTCCGTAAAATATGATTTCCATAATTTCAAAGGCTTCGCACCGAGGTATTTGTGTCTTTGCATTTATTGTTGGTGTCCGCGCCGACCACCCAAATTCATCCGCATCAACAACATCGCCGGAAATATAAATTACAAAGTAGCAGTATCGAGTACGAGAGTACGCGAGTATACAACGGACCTTGCCTTCACATGTAGCGAGAGGTAAAGGATGGGTAAAGCAGCAACCGCGCCCTGCCCAGCCGGCCCATGTTAGTTAGGACGGTCCGTGCTTCGGCAGATGTTCCAAAACCCATACCCATGAGCCATCTACCATCGTCCTCTGAGGAAATATGTTCACCTACCGTTACCTCAGCCATGCTAGCCACAGGGACTTATTGTGGCTTTTTCAATTACCAGATTTCATCCTTTATTGTAATCTCTTGAAGCATTATTAACGTTGTTATTTTTCGTTTATTCTTCGCCCCATTGACCACCTCCTCAATCACCCTCTTCTCTATCTGCGCCATCTCCCCCTCCCCCTCTATTCAATTTTCCCTGCCTTCAAGAAGCAAGCAATCGCAATGGCAGGATCAACGGTATCTCCATCTCTATTAGAGTCTCTTCCTCTGCTTGTTCTTGAGCGCATCTGTGGATATCTAGACAACGACGAATCAGGAGAGAGACGCAGTCTGAGAGCTTTCTCCCTGACGAGTAGATGCTGTTGTGCCGCGACCGTGGCCCGGCGCTTCTGTCAAATCCAACTCAAAATCCATGATCCAGAGGAGCTAGGGAGCGGCTTGGGGCTATTGAACGAGGTGCTCAACCTCGACGGCCGCCATCGCTACGTGCGCCGGCTAAAGGTCTCGTGGGCTATGACAGATGACGAGCGACGGCGGGAAGGCCTGCCAAGGCAAGATGATGAAACTGACGAAGATGAAAAAGACAACGACTGGAATACTACCCATTATTTTGACATGCACTATTTCTGCCGCCCGTCCAAAACTTGCATGGAAGAAGGGGGGATAGACAGCATCACCCAATATCCCGAAGCAACTTGGATGCCCCTGGTCAGTCTTATAAGCCAGCTGCCGGCCCTCCAGGATCTGGTCTGGGCATTTGGGTCTCATATGCCCCAATCTGTGCTCTCCGCCGTTTCTGCTAGAAGCTGCCGCCTTCATATGCACTGCTTCAGGCTGCGCAGCCTCATCCAGCTTCGTGACAGCCCACGGCCTATTAACCCAAAAGATTATGCCCTCGCCTCATCACTGTCTCTGTCTAGCATTGTCGTTGAAGTGCGTGACTTTGAGACCGACGGCATGGTGAACTACACTGTGGAGACCGTGATGCAGATGGTGGCCGGGACAGCCCCCAACCTAGCACATGTATGTCTGTTGCGGTCGATGGCGGGTGATTCAATTCCCCACAGGGAGGCCATTCGTCTTGGGAAGCCTGTTTGGTCTGGTTTCTCCCCTCCTGGGGTTGCCGAAGCTGATCAACTGCAACTGCCCGTGCTCGGCGGTCTTCAAAGTCTGGTCTTTACTGGCTATGCATCCCACGGTATCGAAAATTGGGCTCGTCTTACAGACTTTACGAATTTGCGCTGCCTTAATATGCACTGGAGTCTAGGGAATGGCGTTGCTTTGGCCGAGATTGCTACGCGTGGCGATTTCGAGTCCCTACACACCCTAGAAATATCAACAATAGAAGACGAGACTGACCAGGCACAAGAGGCGTTGAATCAGTTACTTAAGAGCCTTAATCCCCTCCAGCGCCTAGAAATAAGCGGACATGTCAACAACCAGGCCTTCGACATTGTCTTGCGTCGTCACGGTGGAACTTTACGCAAGCTTTCAATAAGCCCGTACCGAGATGAGGAGTCACATAACCCCATAGTCGTCTTCTCCGAGGCCGTCGTCCAGCGGCTTGCGGAACAATGCCCGAATCTGGAACAAGTCTGGCTTCCAGTCAATAGGCTACGAGGGGACGATCGAGAGACAGGCATTTACCGCGCGCTGAGCAGGCTGCCGCGATTGAGGCGTGCTTCCTTAAGACTTTGGTACACAATAGGACCCGATGAAGAATACTGGAACGAAGAAATAGACGGGGAGCATCCATTCAGGTCTTTCTATAACGCCGAAGATATTCCTTTCTTTTATCTCCGCGAAGCTTTTACCAACAGCGCTATAGACGCCACCCTGGCGCTCACCATCTTCAACTTGATATCATCCGGCGGCAGCCTGAGGTATCTAAGACTAGAACCAAGCCGAAAGATGGGACGAAATGCGCCAGGATGTGGCACTTCGAACTTCCTCGACGTTTTAAGATGGTTTAATAGATTGTGGGTCTGCAAGCGGGACGTCCGAGGCAGAGTTACGGTGTCGGAGCTTGATAAGAATGAAACTGCCAGAGCTGGTGAGGAATGGAAGTACCTCATGAGCGGCGAGGAGCTGGAACGCTACGGCGAGGAGATCTTTCTGGAGGTGTTTAAAGATATTTGGCCACAAAAGACGTCAGAGTGGTGGAAGGATTGGGAGAGTCTTCCCTTATCATATGGGGCGGCATAGCGGAGCGGATGTAGTTGACCCATAGCACTCAGATTGAACCAGCTGAGCTCGCTGGCCAAGCTGGTGAGACATACACCTCTACTCCGAGACTAGCTCAGGGTAGAGCCCCACAGTATATACATCCTTAAACCAAGCATGCATAAAGACCTTGCCCTTAAAGATCACGCATGGCGGTAACGCCCAACCTCTAGCGCTTGTTGCCTTAATACTCGTAACCCATTCCTGATTTCCTAGTTGTAAAACTAACTAGCAGCCACTAAATTTGCTTCTCGTGATGACTTTTGCAGTCGCAGTCAAGCCCATCGCAAAGCGAGTGTCGTCGAAGTTGAAGATATCGTCCTCTACAATGCCATACTTGCCTATGATGTTTTGTATAAGATTGAACCACCTCTAAAAAGACTTAGGATCCTCGCGCACTGCCCGCTTATAATTATATGCTCCAAAGAAGCGAGTTTAAAGGATTAGATGCCGTTTCACAAAATTCCTAACCTAGTTACCCCTACTGTCTTCGGCTAGTCGTCACTACGCTCTTAGAGCAACAAATCAGCGATTTCTCGTACGGTTTCAGGCCAGGGGGCTAATCCGCAAAGATAAAGGTCAAGGATCTAATTGAAAAGCGATTCCTTTAGTTTCAGTGAGTTTGTGGTTGTTGACGCGTGAATTCACGCGAGGGGTGCGACTACTAAGGCGCATAGCGAGGGTTGAATTCAGGACTTGGAAATGGGCTGCTGCTTAGCGAATTGAGGGATATCTTTATTTGAATAGCCTGCATAGCTAATAAGATCCTACCCTCTTGCTGTTCGAGTTTTTGAGCATTTTGAGAGCGAATTAGTGGCATGATAAATGGTTGAAATGTATAACGTATTTCACATACGAGCTGGTCACACAAGCGAGCTAGTCACGAAAACACCAAAATCTGACTATTCCTACTACTATTACCACACCACCCTACATAATAATCCTATTCGATCGTAATTAAATCCTCGTGCCTCTCGCACGTATAGGAATTATAGCCCATAATACCACATAAGCAACAGCGCTTCTGTCGGCCCTTAGAGCACACTTACCGACTACCCTCACTTACTACCTCTGTACAGACCTAAGCATTAACTTTAGCACTCTAAAGGATATCCTCTCCATCCTATATGGAGAGGCTCCCCCCTTACATTATACGTCTCTTACGCTTCCTTTCCCTCCTCTTTTTCTATTCATTTGCTGCTTATAGAGCCTTAACTTCTACCTTAAGTAGAATAGTAGAATGCATCATAACCTAAGCTCCTTTTGTAAGCTAGCTTAGTACGTCATTAATTAAGCTAGGAGAGCTATTCTAATGTTATATGATATAGTTCTTAATATGCTCTATTTAACAATGTAACAGCTAATAGGCTACTAAAAAGGGCAGCTTTCGTTACCGTTTTACGCACCCTACTTACCTACTTTTTAATACTCCTACACCCTAAAATTAATTGCTACACACCTATATGTACCTTAGGTTCAATTACATGCACTAAAACAGCTCGTCCACCCCATTAACCTCTAGACAACCCATTTAACCCCATTACCTCTAACTAACCTATCTAACCTAGCCCTTACTATCTAGGTGCCTATAAAAGCCAAAAGTAGCTGTCTCCTTGTTAAACTACTAACTCAAAGGTATTTAAAGGCGAATGTGTCCCTAGTTTGCTCTCTTTCGTCTGTTCATTACCATCTCTTCTCTTTTACGTCTAATTCAACTTAATTCTTTACCCCCTTATAAGCTTTTGCTTATAGTCTCTCTTTTTAGTCTTTAATACTCCTTATCTACATTTCTGTTTAGTCACTTTACACCTCCCTTAACTGCTCTCTTAATTCTCTCCTTACTAATCTAATTAACACTCTATACATCTCTGTCTTAACCTGTTAGTAACTACCTACTCTAATAATGAATCTAATAGCTTAAGCGTTTTCAACCTTAATACTCTTTTAGACAGTATTAATGATAATACTAATAACAAGTTGTAGCTTTTTAACAACGAAGTATAACACCCTCTAGAACACTATCTTACTAAAGTAGAAGAGCTTAATGTATAGTAGCTTTAGTAATAATAGTATAGCCCTAAGACCTAAGTCTATCTTAATTAAGTGAAGTTGTAGTAGGATTAATAAGCTAACACTTAAATGACTATTAATGCTTATGCTAACTCTCTACTTTAAAGTGTAACGCTAGGCCCTAAACGATAGGACTTATAGAGGTTTTGTTACATTAGTTTACTAATAGAGGAGGTAGGGGATTAGACATAAAGGCTTTTATAAAACACGTTACTAGTATATAACAAATACTATATTAAGTTAAGCATAAAGCTCCTATCTAAGAACTACCTATCTACTTATATAGTAGCGTTATACTAAAGGGAATAGTTAGAATAGCAGACTCTCTAACTATTCTCACTATTCCTACTATTCTAATTACGTGTGTGTCCTATAAGAGGTGCTATACTTATTATAGGTACTAGTAGCATCATGCTAAAGGGAATAGTTAGAATAGTAGACTCTCTAACTATTCTTACTATTCCTACTATTCTAATTACGTTTGTATCCTATAAGAGGTGCTATATGTAACGCTAGGTCCTAAATGATAGGACTTATAGAGGCTTTGTTAGTTTAACTTATTAGAGGAGGCAGGGGATTAGACATAAAGACTTTTGTAAAACACGTTACTAGTATATAACAAATACTGTATTAAGTTAAGCACAAAGCTCTAATTTAAGGAATAACTATCTACTTATATAGTGGCGTTGTGCTAAGGGAACTATATAGGACTATAGGAACTCTAGCAGTTCTAACAGTCTCTACAGTTTTTACCTCTGTAAGGAACTATAGGAACTGCAACAGTTCTAACAGTTCTTACAGTTCCGTCCTATAGGGAACTGTAGGAACTGTACACGTTCCTACAGTTCCTACAGTTCCTGCAGTCCTTGTCCCGTGTCCTCTGTAAGGAACTGTAGGAACTGTAACAGTTCTAACAGTTCTCACAGTTCCATTACATGACTCCTGCAGGGTTCTACTGTTAGGCTCCTATAGCTAATAGCCTTCTAAGAGCCGTAATAGTTTACACTCCTTAAAGCTGAGGTTAAAGCATTATAGGAGGCAAATGTACTTAAAAAGCAAAGGGCAAATAAGCAAAAAAGGCGTATTCACCTAGGTGGAAGCCTTACAATTAAGGAAGGTTAGGAAATTACACAGAGCACTTAAACTTAAAAGGAGGAGGGTAGTGATACCATATGAGCAGAGCGTGTAAAACGGCAACCACGACAATGTGGCCTATGTAACAAGGTTGGACATAATGTTCGTACATGCAAAGAGGTAGTAGATTCAATTATTATAGATAATTAAGGCATTTTTAAGTGTTGTTGTTATAATACGTACGAAGTTGTCGCGTCCTCATATTATTCTGACCCACTCGATTAGGTGACCCGTTCGCTTAGGAAATACGTTATGCTCTTTCATGTTTAATAACAAACGCCCTTGGCACTAAATTTCATATACAAAACAGTTCCTAACTCCACAATAGAGAGTATAACCCGCTCCATGATGCATAAAAAACGCTACGTTTTAAGTTGTCTGGTTGCTTGTTTGCTGCTGAATACGTAGAGGTAGACGGACTATCCACTCGATTCCGCGAGAGCGTTTGTAGGGATTGATCAGACATGACCAAGCCACTTTGAAGTTCGAGCCCCAACGCTGATTCTCTTGGCCGAGATCGGATCTCCGCGCGCCGAGAAAATGACCAAGTGAGCGTCTTCATTCGTGTTTACATCTTTAAAGACAACGCAACGCGTTGCGATTGAACTACTTGTCTAACTTGCATGATGTTCGCTGTAGAGCCACACCGTTAAGGACTTTACCTTCTGCCAAGCCAGCTTCCAAAGGCAGTTTGTGCCGCTTTAATTATAACGAGGTTTCTTTAACATAGGCTCTTCAACTCCTACTAGGGTCCTGTTCTCTACCACGGCATCCAAAGCACTAAGTTCGTCTCGCAATATCTGAGAACTAAGATGATTGGGCCCGAAGACTTTCTTATATCCAATTAAAGCCTTTGAATACATGATCCTAGCTTTTGCTATATCAGCTTGACTTCTGAAGAGAGAGCCGAGGTTTAAGATCGTGTTTAATGCTGGGATATACGTGGTGATATTGTCTAAACCGAGCACCTTCTCGTAGCCTTGCAGCGCCCGCTGATACATCAGCTCGGCCTCGACCAGCTTGCCCTGGTTCGCGTAGAGGAGACCTAGGTTATTGACTGTTTTGAGCGTCGACGTGTGCTCCAGACCCCATGCCTTCTGCTTGCCTTGCAGCGCCCGCTGGTACATCTGCTCAGCCTCAACATACTTGCCCTGGTTTGCGTAGAGGATACCTAGGTTGTTGGTCGTGTTGAGCGTCGATTTGTGCTCTAGACCCCATGCCTTCTCCTTGCCTTGCAGCGCCCGCTGGTACATCTGCTCGGCCTCGACCAGCTTGCCCTGCTCTGCATAGAGGCTCGCCAGGTTGTTTACTGTGTCGAGTGTTGACGTGTGCTCTAGACCGCATGACTTCTCTTTACCTTGCAGCGCCCGCTGGTACATCTGCTCAGCCTCAACCATCTTGCCCTGGGTTGTGTAGAGGCTCGCTAGGTTGTTGACTGTTTGGAGCGTCGACGTGTGCTCCGGACCCCATGCCTTCTCTTTGCCTTGCAGCGCCCGCTGATACATCAGCTCGGCCTCAACCAGCTTGCCCTGGTCTGCGTAGAGGATACCCAGGTTGTTGACCGTGTCGAGTGTTGACGTGTGCTCTGGTCCCCATGCCTTCTCTCTGCCTTGCAGCACCCGCTGGTACATCTGCTCGGCCTCGATCAGCTTGCCCTGGTCCGCATAAAGGCTCGCCATGTTGTTGACCGTGTTAAGCGTCAACGTGTGCTTCGGACCCCATGCCTTCTCATAGCTTTCCAGCGCCCGCTGGAACATTTGCTCGGCCTCGACTAGCTTACCCTCTCAGCGTACAGAATCGCTAGTTTATGACATTCCCATACAACGTCATCGTCCGGAACCAAGTTGTTTAGAACTATATATGAACACCTCATTGCATGCTGGAGAAGCCGTCGTTGTGTCAGCCACGGTTGAAAAGTCTGCCTTTCTGGAGCATGTGATCCAATAAACTTCATAGCTAGCCTAGCGAATCCGTAATCCCGCGCTTGGTTAAGCACGTGAATTGTCCAAGAGTGAACGCACCCATGAATGCTATACCCTCGCGACTCAATCAATCCTTGCGAAGACGTGTCTACCTCCACTAGCCCGTAGCTACTTAATACGCGTACTGCTTGATGGAAGCTTACTTCGTCTTTCGTTAGTTCTCGTACCCACTCTGGGTCGTTTAAGTCACTGTGCTGGAGAAGCTCTAACCAGAGATCCTGGCTGTCGAAGTACGCCCAAAAGCGAAGAAGATTAGCAGAGATATCATTTTGCTGTTTGACATGATCGAATGATATCTGCCATGTAGAGTAGAGTGTACGGTCCTCGTACGAGTCTAGTTCCGGACTTGATTTTTGCAGTTGCACCCACGACTGCTTGTACAGACGTAAGTAGTCCGAAAGACTTACTGGTACTTGGTCGAGATACGCTCCAGCAGTAGCGAGTGCAAGAGGGAGTCCATCTAATCCTCTAGCAAGCATGATAGCATTGAGGTCTGGTATTAGGATTAGATCTGCATTACAAAAATGTATAACGTTCTTACCACTTCTCAGTCCTTCCCGCCTTGAGACGTTTGACAAAATCTCAAGACTATCACGCACGTCGCTGAGCTTCCGAATCTGCATGGAATGACCAATTTTAACTTGTGACGACCGCGTTGTGATAATAATCGACCCTTGATGTGATTCAGGTAAAATTTTTCGGATATCCACAGCTGTAGCATCCGAGTTGATAGGCAATTTGGGGTTATCGTAGTTGTCAAAGATCATCAGCCATCGCGTATTATTTGGCCGACTCAGCCACGCTTTGACAGCATCAACCACCTTGTCGAGGCTTTCATTTATATCCACGTCGCTAAGCTGAAGAGTCGAGGGGTATTCTCGTGATATCTGTCTGGCTATTTTAGCAAAGCTCTGCTTTAGAGAATCCTCGTCCTTGATGTTCAGCCAAAATATCGCCGAGTAACTGTCCTTATGCCTCTTGGCATATGCAACACTGAGTTGTGTCTTGCCAATTCCGCCTAGTCCGTGAAGAACAACGGTTTGACGAGAGCCGTCGCCGCCAAGTTCTCTGTGTATCTCAACGAGCTCTGCCTCTCTGGCCACGAAGCGTTCAATATCACGAACACCAGAGAGGCTGAAGACGACCGAGAAGCCCTCCCGCTGAGTCCCTGCTAATGTCAGCAGCTTTATAGATCCCAGACCTGCCTTTACTTAGAAGCGAAAACAGCGACGGCACTTTCGGTATAGTATGTCATTGAATGGAAATATACGTACAGAACCGAGCCGCAACCACGCTAGGGGCATCTTTCTCAAACTGTCTAAGCTTATCCCGCGCACTAGTGTAGCCTCGATTGTTCGGACTATCAAACTTGACCATCATCGAGTGGTCGGCATCCAGAGGGATTTTGTCCTCCGTATAGTCAGGCAGGTGGAGAAGAGCCGAGTCGGCTTCTAACTTTGTAAAGAAGTCGCCAGTCCTTTCCCAGCGTCTGGTTTCATTGTCCTATTATTTACCATTAGCCATCTGCTACTGCTATACTAACTCTTGGCAGTCATACAAACTCAAGCTGTCTTGTCTGGCTTGTCTCATAGAAGGTTACGACCCTTCGGTCTCGGATTAGATTCCTGAAATCTGCCAACTGAGACTCTAACACGTCACATATACTTTTGATCTGCTCGAGCAGCGCATTCCGCGGATGATTGTCCTGCCCTGCCACCATCTTCTAGACGTCGTCTACTATTAGGCCCTTATGTGGGATCCCAAACAGAAGCATGCCGTATGTAGCTCTGTGCAGAGACGCTATTGTTGGGTGGTCGTCTTCATTCGTCTGGACTGCCTTGACAAGGCACTGTGTTGTTATTTAGCTTAATGCATACATAGCGTAGCGGCCGACTTACGTGAGCGAGGATAATACCACCAAAGCTATGCGAGATGAAGAACATGGGTCGCTCTCTTAGCTAGTGGAATGAACCCGTTAGCCTGATGCCGCTTCTCTAGAGCCGTGCTCAGAGCCGTACTCTGTAACGGGCGCTTACCTCCTCTGTATTCCTGACTTTCTTGAGCTCCTCTATCAACCCTCGGCCGTAGTCCATGATCGTGTTGACCCCATGCGTTGACAGCTTCGAGTTGTAGCCGTAGATCATCGTGCGGCAGCACGGCAGGTCCTTGGACAGGAACTTACGCAGCCACATGTGCCCGAGGTTCCCCTTTCCTCTCCATGAGCCGTATGCGTGTCCGTCGAGGCCCGTGATAGCGATTATACTACGCGGTAGATCGGACATATATTCCATAGGGAAGAAATACTACCTACTCAGCGGTGGCCGGCGAGCCTGGCTTTGGCGTATACAGCTCGGTGAACCCAAAGAAGTGTTGATCGAAATCGAGGCTGATGTCCGTGTCGCCCATCTCGCCCTGCCAGCCGCCCAGCGGGTCGGCCGTCAGCTCGGATAGGAATGCAGGCACTCCGCCGAGAAACCCGACCAGTGCGACATTTTCGTCATTGTTGTAGCAGGAGGGCACAACAGCTGCCTTGACAGTCAACTTCGTCTGTTCGTCCTCCTCCAGGTTGTCGTCGATGACAGCCTTCAAAGCTTCATTGAGCTTGTCGTCAGGCTGGGAGGCTGGGAGGCCGGTGACACGGAAAACAGTGCCCTTCTTCCTTGGAGCCATCTCGGTTCAGGAGTATATGGTCGAGCGGAGCCTTTACCAGGGTTTTGAGCGGCAGATAAATAACAGGCGGTTGGGAGACTTGGTTGTACCAGAAGAGGAGGCAAAAGGAGGGCGGCTACGACGAACAAGGCTGAGAGCATGTCACTCTATCGATAGGAACCCGTCTGGCCCGCGCTGATCTTGTTTCGCGGCCCCTCACTTAGTTGAGGGGCCGCGCATCAACGGACCCACTGCGGAGTACTAGGTGGGTGCGTGGTGGGTGGCGAGACCCAAATCGTTTATCAATTTTCCATCAGGCCCGTAGCCGTCCACACGCCTGCAGAAAAGTGGTCTGACTCTTTCACGGGAGTCTCACTTGTGATTTCCGTGCGCCTCATAGTATTTGCTTTTTCGAGGCTTTGCGAAATGTATGGTAAATGGCTACCCAATATCGCCCCAATATCGCCGTGAAAGGTGCTGAACATCATGCACGGCGCTTGGAAAGGCTGACTCTTCTGGAAAGATGCATATTTATCTTATCTCGTGCAGCCTTGACAGCCTGTGCCTTACCCAGTTATGTTCGACCACGTTAGCCACCAGTTTCCGACTTGTTGGTTCAAGTACCCATTGGTCAGTAAGGTCGATGGTAGTACACCTCAGGCCAATGCCGCAGGCCAAATAGTTCTGGTTTGCTGCACTAGCCACACCGAATTCATTCACCGGTCAAAATGCCCATCAGATAAATGCTGCATCGCTGCAGGGCAAGGCAACCACTACTTGCGTCGCACAAGTATATGCACAGCCAGCAGAGGAGAGAATATGGAAAGAAAGCTCTCCTTCACGAAAAGTGTCAAATAAGAAGCAGGAATCTTCCAATGCGCATAATGTCAACATCTATTCTTTTTGGCTGTGGCTGCGACCTCGATTTCTGGATGCCATCGATCGCCGAGATTTTGTTGGATTATTTTACTCGCTAGGCTATTCCGCACCATGCGCGCCAAGCATTTTACCATGCGGAGTGCATGCATAGCACTAGTAGTAAACACCACGACGCCCGTCCCGCATTGTGCACGATGCAAGCCGGTCAAAGAGTAGAATAGGACGCATGAGAGCGACCATATCAAAAGTTACGTGGGAACTCTGTATGCATGGTTGCAAAAGCAGCTCGTAAGGGCATTTGAGCCTATGATAAGGCGACACGTCAAGAGATGCGTCTTCTGTTATCAAAATGTGCGAAACACCTGTGGCTCCAGTTGAGATAAAAGATCACTTGCCCATGACGACGACCTAAGGATTGTGCTATTATAGTTGTCTAGCCATTCGTCGGCAGAAACGTGAAGTTCAGCAAATCATATCTCCAACTACCTTTCTATGAGCTTCATGACAAACTGAACTGAATGACAAATCGTACCTTCTCTATACAAAAGAATCGAGAGCTTTCACCAGTTGAGGCACGAATCAGGTCAGCCAAACGGCGGCTAAGAGACTTTCTGGGAAGAAGGTGGACCTTTGAGACAATTACACTTCCGACGACATTACAGGTAGAAAACATCTTTATAGTCTAATTATATAAACCGTGTGACGAGGAACAATCGAGATAACATGGCGTAATACAGGAACAGTCAACAGCGATGCCTAAAGCAGGGAGACGCCGAAGAGAAGCCTATGCGGACTGGGAAGCAAGTGGAACGGAGGATAACTTAGTAAATGCTTCAGAGGGCAGCAGCAACAACAATCGAGTTGATACTGTGGGAGTCGGCGAACGTGGAGATGACAGTGGCAACGATCGCACCACTAATCATGCCAACGGCGGAAGACCCCGTCAAAGCACAGCCTCGCACGGCAGCAACCAACTTAGCCTTGGACCCTGGACCCAGGCTGTCAGGGAGACTGTCCAGAGTATGGGAGCCACCAACTGTGCAATTAAAGACCTGCAAGTCAAGTTCGCATCTCACAGGGATGAGCTTGCGAAGATGGATGAAATGATGAATACGCTTACTGTGCTAGAAAAAGAGTGCGGGGAAAAGGACATCGAAATAGAGAAACAGGATAATACTATCACTACCTTGACCACAAGGAATATGAAAAGGGAGGCTAACATTTTTAGGAGAGAGAAAGAGCTAGATAAGAGGGAAAAAGAGCTGGACCAAGAGAGGTTGAAACAGGAGAAGAGAGCCGCTGCGATCATAGCAGAAGAAAGGCTGAAATTAGAAAATGAGTATAATGAGCTTACGAAAGAGGTTGTCCAAAGTTGCGATAAGCGCAAGAAGGAGATGGAAGATGGATTTGCAGGGGCAAAAGTCATGAATGACAGGAGACTAACCGCTCTAGAGACTGAGAAGCAGCAGCTCCTACGGACAATGGAGGAGGAAAAGAGAAGTGCCAAGGCCCAGTCCGAGACGCTGCAGCAAACCATTGAGCAGTGCGACTTATTAGAAAGGGCAATAGGTTCAGTTAAGAATGAGATGCGAGAGCTAAAGATGGAGCTAAAACTAATAAAAGAGGACTTCGCACTGAATTCTAAACCGAAAGATTATTTGTATGCATTTGATCCTTTCTCATCCAACAAAAGAATACCCCACTAACAGAAGGCAGTGAGAAGAGATTTCGGGAGATTCAAGAATCGATTGAAAGAATATCTCTTGAATACTTCCACGATATAGACGGAAAGGTGGACGCCCTTCCCCTACTTTGTTCTCTTACTTACTGCATATCAGGACCTCGAAATAGTGCACGAGAAATTGGTCGCAGAAGACCCCTCTTTTGGCTCCGTCCCAATCGATGATAGTGATGATTCACACGACCTCCGCACTGCTCATGCTCAACGCATCATCTCTGATGCGATATGTGAATACGTCTGGAAACCCCTTCGCTCAGAGTTCACACTCTTACACCCAGAATTCAATAGTCTCCTCGTCAAGCTATCGCATGAATTACTCAAGTACAATCCTAACGGGCGTGTAGCAAAAGTCTGGACAGCATTAACGATGCGAGCTCTCGAAACGTTACCTGCTAACCCAATGTCGCCTCATGCCCCGGATTACCCTCATATAACTCAATCAGTCAGAGCTGATCATGTCATTTCCAGAGTCTTGTCTGTCCTGTCTCCCTTAGTCAGTCCATCTCAGAACGAGAGTCTGCGAAAAGATCTCTGCACGCTTGCCAATTCAGCCATCGACGTTTGGAACAATACTCAAAGCGGCGAGTTAAAAATCACAGTGACTCCGTTGTTGGAACCAGAACATCGGGAAGAATGGCGATCCCAGAATTTTGACCCGCTAGGCCACAATGAAAAGAATCTTGACGTAATCTCTGGGACCCATCCTCGAATCATCACTCTCTTTCCACGAGTCATAGCCTGGGAAACAGCACGACTGATCAAAAACGACAATGCCGTACCCGGAAGCTTCCCGCTAGAGACTGATCACGAACTTCGCACAAATGAAAGGTGCATTCATCATGGTACCGGACTGCCCGAGTTCTCTCCATTGATAGTGCGCGGAAAGGAGGCGCAAGAGGAAAGGAGCGATTATTTCAAAGAGGTGATGAAGAATGCAAAGAAGGAGCTACATAATACTAGGCGAGGAGGCCACCGTCGGAGAAATTCAACGGAAGTTCGAACATAGGTTGGCAATGAGAAATTGGTCGTATTGAATGCCAATCGTTAATTGATAGTCAGTACAGTCAGTTTCTGCTCTTCAATACAAAGCACTTCGTTAGAGTATACGCCCCGGTCCATGCTTCAAAAACCCTACATTTAGCTTGTCTGGTTGCTTGTAAGCTGCCGAATTCGTAGGGGTAGACGAGTTAACCATTTTATTTTGCGAGAGCGTCTGTAGGGATTCGTCAGACATCTGACCAAGCCACTTTGAAGTTCGAGACCCAGTGGTAATATTCTTGGCTGTAATCGGATTTCCTTTCGTCGCCGTTAAGACAATGACAAGGTGGGCGTCTTTAGCCGTGTTCACATCTTTAAAGATAAAACGTTGTGCTTCGTCTGCTTGCCTAGATACGGCTTGTTCTGTATCGTTATCTGTAGTTTGCATTCGCTGCTGCTGTGCTAGGTCGTTAGCTAACATATTCTGTTCTAAGAAGTATTGCCTTAGCAGTTGGCGGTCTATGTTTCCGAAGAGGTTAAGCCTGATGGTACCTATATAGCTCTCTGTATTCCTGTAGGGTACTTCCGAAATCAGCCTTAAACCCGCCTAAGCTTGCTATGCAGTTGATACTTACACTCGCAATGGCCTTTCACCGCTAATGTTAAGGAATCTCTATCTTGAACGACTATCATCGTGGTTAGTGTTATAGTTGCTGTAATTGCTTAATCTTTTAAGCACTTGCACACGATAACTTAATCACCCTTAAACGGATCAAAAGTCAGAGAGAGTCGTCCACTTCATTTGAACGTCAGGTGTTGTCACATGAGCGATGTAGGCGGCAATGTCCGTATTATGACGTATATTCACAATCGCAACCATGGTAAGCTCTCCTATTATAACAGAACACAAACTATCTTCACCCGACTTATCCTTCTAATCCAACAACGTTCGATGAAACGGATCATACCCGCTAGACATATGGGCATCATAGTGCTACTAGCCAGTCTCTCCCACTCCTCTCATTCCTTATGTTTCTCTTTCCTCTCTGCCCCCCATAAGATGGCCAACGAGGGAATGACATGTTTCTGGTGCGTGGAGGGGATTGCTAAACACAGCAACATGATAGTATAGCTGTTTAATTTTGCCATTATTAGCACGTGATGAAATCCGTGGTGTTCATCGTCGCTGGTACACGCCTAGCCTTAACCTAAATGTGCTACGGGATTATTAGGGGCAGCACGTAGGTGGTAGCACCCCCCCCGCTCTAGGACACCTCGCGTGCTAGCATAGTTGGGTTAGCACGCGAGGCGTGACAAAACACATGTGCCGACCTAGGAACGGCTTTACTACTAGCTGCCGTAGCACCTCCGTTATAGCCCTGTTCCTATGCTAAACACACCCTATTTTCACGCTAGTAGTTTAATGATGTACATGAATTAGTAGACCAAGCTTAACCGTAGAAATCTAGGGCGTAAACGCTACTGTGTATAGCTATCTTAGCAAATGTGCAGATGAACAAAAGCTCTTGTTTATTTAGAGGGTTGAATAGTTTAAGGATTAATTTACTCTAAATTTAGCCTTCTTACTAATTAGCGCAACTAAATGCACGCTATTTAAAACCCTGCTAAAGAGATAATTCCATCTATCTAAAGTTGTCTATATCTCGCCATTAAAGCCTAGCTATTCTAGCTAAAAGTCTAGTTCCTGTAATTATACTCTATTATCTAAGTGTATATGAACAAGGCCTTAAAGATGATCTCTAAGATTACATGTACTAGATACTACATTATATAAGCATTATTAATAGTAATATAAGGTGTCTTACCTATAACAAGCATCTTGCCTCTCCCCTAAGTTTCTTACACTCTTCTAATATGCTTCCTAGTTAACTTAAGTTAGAAGATCTCTTTAAGGTTTATAGTGCCTAGATACATAGTTATATGTTTACTAAAAGGAACCTTATTACTACTACTTAACTTAAGATAAATTAAGATATAAAGGATCTATCTTAAGTTAGCAAAGTATCTAGGGTATAAAGGACTATACATATATAACTGTCATCTAGAGTGTTATTAACTAAGGCACTATTTAGTAAGGACTACACTACTAGGCTAATATCTAAATTTGTTAGCTCTTATGATTGTAAGGATGCCTCCTTACAC